>LOJH01015802.1:0-17723 GCA_001685095.1 Ellobius talpinus | reverse complement strand
TGAACTCAGGACCTCTGGAAGAGCAGGCAATGATCTTAACCACTGAGCCATCTCTCCAACCCCCTGGAGTTCAGTTCTTAATTGGGGTTATGGTGAGGCTAGTCCTAGATAATTGTCTGGGCTTGTCAGAACATTCCACAGCACAGAGGCATTCCACCAGTTTCCTACCTACTGACCTCCTTTGAAATTCTTTTGTCAGAACTAGAGATTCGATCTAGAACTCCAGGCATGCTAGACTCTAGTGCTGAACTATGAGCCCATTTTTTGCTCTTTCATCTTAGAAGTCTCACTAAATTCCCTGGGCTGCCCAGATTATAGTAGTGTATCATCTAGCTTGGCAACACTGGCCTAACTGTGGTTAGCTCATGAGCACAGTTATTGCAGCTCCTTTTTAAAAAAGCTGTACATGCATGGTGTTTTGTCTGCATGTGTATCTATGTAACTCCTGCATGCTGGTACACAGAAGGCAGGACAAGGGCCTGAAAATGGAACTACAGATGCTAACTCAAACCCCAGTCCTCTGGAAGACCAGCAAGTGCTCTTCATAACTGAGCCCTCTCTCAAACCGGATAGTTACAGTTCTTAACAGTAACACCCAATCGGTCACTAGGGAATGCTTACTCCAGGGGAGGAGGACTGGTGGAGCTACACAAGCAACAGGGTTGGTCCAGTGTAATCTGAGAGAAACCAGGCATGGCCAAGGCAGCTAGCTGCTCTGGGTCTGATACTGTCGTCCAGTTCTACACATTAGATGTGCTGTTCTCTGGTCCTGGAGACTGAACCCAGGACCTGTGCATGCTAAGCAAGTACTCTACCAAACTATAGCTCATTACACTTGAAAACACTCCCGGTTCAGGGTCAGTGCTTGCCTGGCACACAAACGGGCCCTGCACTGGACTTCTGAGTTGGACACACTACCACCACCGTAAGAATCCGTCAGTTTGTAGATTTCAATAGTTACCTACTGGTTACTAGGCAAGATGTGCCCACTGGTGTTTAAAAGTAGCATGAAGGTTATAACTGCACTGATTAGAAACCTGGGCAAGGGCTGGAGAAGTAGCTCAGCAGTTAAGAGCACTGACCGCTCTTCCAGAGATCCTGAGGTCAATTCCCAGCAACCACATGGGAGGCTCACAGCCATCTATGAGATTTGGTGCCCTACATGCCAGAACACTATAGATAAAAAATACAAGCAGGGTGGGAGAGGGAGGAAGGGGTGTGGGGGAGTGGGAGGAGGGAAGGAAGTGTAAATAACTGAATGGAAAAAATAAAAAAAATCTGGTCAAAAGCCCATTGTTGTGGAATACTTTATGTAGAGCTATGTTACATCTGTCTATGTTGTGGAATAGTAATTTAACTATGTTAAGGTGTGCTGCTTTTGTTTATGCTGCATTTGTTTAATTAAATGTAAATGTAAAGATGTGTTGCTGTTTCACCTTGCCTGCCTAAGGCACCTACCTGATTGGTCTAATAAAAAGCTCAACAGTCAATAGCTAGGAGTAGAAGGATAAGAGGGGCTGGCAGGCAGAAAGAATAAGTAGTAAGAGAAATCGAGGCTTGAGAGGAAGAGAGGAGAGAAGGAAAAAAAGGAGAAAGAGAGGAAGACCCCTAGGGCCAGCCAGCCAAACAACTGTCAGACAGACATGGAGTAGAACATACAGAATGAAAGAAAAGATTAAAAGCCCAGAGGCAAAAACATAGGTTAAAGAGAAACAGGTTAAAATGAGCTGAAAGAGCTAGTGGGACAAGCATAAGGCCATTTATAACTAATCATTCATAACTAGTAAGGTTCCATGACATGATTTGGGAGCTGGTTGGTGGCCTAAAAGAAAGCCTGCTACAGCCTATGGCTCTGAAGATCACAGGACCTAAAGAGGAACATACCACTGTTGTTCACTAAATGAACATGTTAAACTACTTGAGTACACCCATAAGCTAGGGCAGCTTTCAACCTTAGCTAGAAAGGCTTCTTTCTGCAGACTGGTTAATAAATGACTACTCATGGCTCAGCCCTAAAGGGGACATCTCTACTCCACCAACCAAGGACACAGGGAACAAAGCACAAGGCAGAAGGGTGACTGGAGAGAACATAAGGTGTAGAAGGCTGGGGAGGAGTGCTGTGTAAGGCTGTCTTCTGGACACTGCGCTGTGCACTAGCTGCAGCCAGGGTCACCTGCACACAAATCAAGCAGTAAGCAGTCAGCATCCTAGCAGACTTAACGCAACTAACTGCTTAGTCGGTTACCAAAAACAAAAGGAGATAGAGGTGGAAGAGGCACATGTTGGCGAGTACCTATTGTGTGGATGAGAAGGGGTAGATTGATCAAGACACATTTTGTGTGTATGTTTTGTTTTTCAAGATATGGTTTCTCTGTGTAGTCCTGGCTCTCCTGGAACTCACTCTATAGCCCAGGCTAGCCTCAAACTCACATAGATCTACCTGCCTCTGCCTCCCGAGCACTGGGACTAAAAGCATGGGCCACAAACACATATTAAAAGTTTGCATTTAAGAAGCAATTTTAAAGTGCTCTTTACCGGGGAAATGGGGTGCGGCCGGAAAGGGGGCCGCCCTCTCACCTGTCATGTTGAATGTCCGTCCTTTGGAGTGGAACCTGGTGCTAAACCATTCACAGACCCTGCTTCTGGGTCGGGGTGGTATATGTAGCACAGCAGCTCCCTCACTGCAATCTACTAAAGTCAGCCCTCAGTACAAGGGGGAAAAAAGGAAAAAACAAAAAAACTAAAGAAAAATAACAAAAAGTGCTCTTTACAATTTGCCAATTAAAATACTGGGGCTAAAACATTGATCTACCTAAAATAAAAACAGGAATCTGACATCCCCAACCAGAACCAAAAGAAAATATAACAATTTCTAAGTGGAAAAATATGTCAGAAACCTATAGGAAATGAGGATTCCCAAGGGGGTGGAGGCACCTGCAGGGGCGGGTGGCTGCCTAGAACCTCAGCAAAATACAAGGAGCTATAGGAATCTACACTTTCTTAGAGCCAGGTGGTGAACTCTGCAGCCAGCTAGCCTGCCAGATCTTTCACTGCAGTGCAATGCCACCAGAGCCTTGTGCCAGCAAATCTGGCTACAAAACCCGTGGTCAAAGAAAGCAACAGCACCCCATTAGCAGGAAATGTGGGTTCCTATTTTGTGCACGGTGAGACATAGGAGGCCAAGGGAGGGTGTGTGTCTCAGAAATGGAGTTCCCGAGTGAGAAGCTGCTTCAGCAGAGCAGGAGAGAACCCACACGCCCCATCCATGGTGGTACACTGCAAGACGGCAGGGAGCTAGGTGGTGGTTGAGTCACCCTGGGAGCCACCTAGAGTTTAGATGTGAGGCAGCTGATACAGCAACCAAGCCCATCAATCTCCCATGGCAGAGTGCCAGGGAAGATCCTGTTAGGCAAAGACCTGTAGATTCAAGGAAAGAACCCTGGCTGCTGCCACCCAGGCCAGACCTCTCATCCACTCTATTGCACAGGAGAGTACTGCCATGGGGGTCTGTCCACTCCATCCCCACTGCATTGATACCCAGGTGAGAGAGATACCCACAGCCCTTCCCAACATGTAGGTCAACACTAAGCATGAGTTTCAGTTCAGCAAAAACCTCTCACCCTTTATGACCAGGCTGTTTATGCTAACCACAACACCACAAGTGATGTCTAGTCCTTATTCAACAAGTATCAGCCCCATAGGGCCAGAGAGATGGCTCAGCAGTTAACAGCACTGGCTGCTCTTCTAGAGGGCTTAACTCCCAGCACCTACATGGCAGTTCACAACTGTCTGTTAGCTCCTGTTCCAGGGGATCCAACAACATCACAGACATACATGCAGGCAAAATACCAATGTACATAAAATGCAAATTTAAAAAATCAAACTGTTAACTCTTTGGTCATTCTCTACCCAAAGACCCACCTGCCTGTCTCTAGGACTTGAGCCAAACCTTTTGGACCCGGTGTAAGGCCCAGGCACGGACCCCCGAATGTGCGACAGCTCAATCTTACTAATCTTGTGTGCATAGATAATACAGACACAGGTGTCCATGTGCCTGGGCATGTAGGAGCTGACAGTAAACATCAGGCATCCCCTCTCTGCTTCTTTAAATCAGTTAATGCATGTCTACATCAGGGCGTGCAAGGGCACACGCGGAGCTCAGAACACAACTTTAGATGTTGGTCCTCACCTTCTACCTTGTTGAGAGATGATCCGGCCTAAGCTTAAAAGGTTCTAGGGATTCTCCTGCTTGGTCCCCATCTCTCCAGTAGCACTGGCAGTACATACACACTTCCAGTACCTCCCTTTGAGTTCTAGGCATCTGACTGAACACAGGTCTTCACACTTGCACGGCCAGTGCCTTACCTACTGAGTTGCCTCCCGTTTCTACCATCAATCTCAAGAAAGGTTCTCTCACTGAAGCTGGAGCTTACTGAATGGTGGTTAGCCAAGAGTCTCCAGGATATACCATCTGTGCCCCACCCATCTGCTTCCCCTCACTAGCCAGATGGAATTAAGGCTGCACCTTGCTTACGGTAGGTGGTGGAGGCCTGAACTCATGCTTGCACAGTGCTGAGCCCACTCTCCAGCCGCCTGGAGATGAGATTAACTGAAGAGCCCTTTCACTGCTAGGAGCTGATGTGCGAGCTGACTCATTCCACATCCAGGTGCTGAGCCTCACAGGCTTCTCTTAAAGGCTGCACCCGCTAAAACTCTGGTGGCTGGAATATTCTGGAAAGGGGCATAAATGAGACACAATCAACCTCTTTGGTGTTGCTTTGTACTTCAGACTGTAAGGGATGAAAGAAGACACAAAGAGGACATGCAGAGGTTGAGTCATGGCTTACAGGCCATGCTGCTGTTTTCTTGTTTTTAAGAGATGGTGGACAGGGCATCAAACCTTACCCTCTTCCACCAGGCTGGGCACTGAATGAACTAGAACCATCTTCCTCCTGTGCTTGATTAACTGAAACTGGTGTAAAGCTCAAAGGCACAAAATCACCAAATACACTTCCTTTGGGGCACAGGGTTTGACTGAGTGGCCACCCAACCATAAAATCATTCACTCAACCCACAAGACAAAGGACCCTCCTGCCTCACAGCAGAACTGAACTGCCCTAGGAATACCTCCCCCTCAAGCAGGGCCTAGAACAGAGGGGCTTCAGAAGGTTCCAGCAGAGGGCAGCTGAGCACACCTCCCACCACCTCCAGAGCACTCAAGTGGACTGCTGGGCGGGCAGACATCTACCAAACCAACCTGACCCCGAGCACCCACCTACTGACATAGTTAGCAAATGTGGTCCAGCACATGACAAGAACACATAGCAATGGCCAAGGGATGCCATCTGGTGGTACACTGGGTTTAGCCAGAAGAGACTAACAAGGCTTCCAAAGAGTGCTGGGATGAATTAGTGCTCCCTGTGCAGGACTGGGTAACGCCAATGATAGGGGTACAGTATTACTATTCCTTGGCGAAAATTCTGAATAATCACCAATCCTCAGCAACTGACTTCAACATGTGACCCCAGTCACAGCATCTCTCTGAAGTCTGGCATTTATGGACTCTCTTAGCTCCCAAGTGGGGCCTTCAGAACTGAGCCCTGAGTGTCTGTGACACTTCATTAGAAGTGGACTGCTCCTACAAGGGCCAAGCCTGGCCACAGTCACCAGTTCACCCCAACTCCAGGAACTGATTCAGGGGATCCAATGCTTCAGAAAGGTTAGCTCCCAGAGGGAGACAAGGGATGGGACTCAGTCCCAACCCTGGGTCTGCCCTGAAGAGCTTCTTAGGGACACACGAGTAGTGGATGGGAATGTGGGAGAGCCGCACCCATGAGAATTGCCATTTATTCCCGAAGTAGCCAAAATCATCACCAAGGATTCACCAAAGGGTGCCAAGGGAACGAGGAGGCTCAAACACTGATTGGGGGTTGTCAGGAGTTTGGAGGAAGATGGAATGGGTGGGGGAACCCAGGCTGTTCCTCCCCCATCTAATGCCACAGAAAAAAATCCTCCTCTGGCCGGCTCCCCTCCCCATCCCCCATCATGTCCAGTTTTTCTCAGAAGGAGGTGGGTTGGGGACTTGGGAAGAGGGTGTAGTGTGAGTGGGCCCCAGGAGGGGGAAGGGCACTGGGGGGAGGGTCCCCCGTTTCACATGCACTCACAACACTGATCTCCCAGGGAACAGAAGTTAGGGAAGCCAGCTGAACCAGGCCTTCCTCCTACCCTGGATTATAGGAGGAAGGGATTAGTGTTGGGGGCTGGGGGACCCGGGGGCATCATAGGAGGCAGGCCAGGGCCTGCACCAAGAGGAGAAATGTAGGTGGGTGGCGCTCCAGGAACTGGGGGCACAGGACTGAGACGGAGCTGGTTCAGGGTAAGCGTTGCAGGGGGTGCTGGCTGGAAAGGATTGGTGACGGAGGGGCCAGTGGCCGGAGCTCCTGCAAAGAGAAGAAATAGACAAAGGAAGCAGGTAACAAGTGCTTATCTGCCCAAATCTTGTGTCCTAGGATACAACCCAAGAGAAGAGAATCATGTCTGCTCCATGAGACTTCTGCTCTGGAAGGACTGAAGGGAGGCTCAAGGATGCAGAGTCCCACATTCCACACTCACCGCTTGGCAGGAATGGGTTGGAAGCCTTGGATCCTGGCGGTGTGGGGCCTGGCCGGCTCACCAGCGAGTCCAGGTCCACGAGGGCTGCATTGGGGCCTAGGAATGACTCTGGAGTCTTCCGTGTGGGAGGGGTGGGAGTCGGGGTCGCAGCAGATGGAGGACTCCCCACAGCCTCAGCCAGAGACTCCCCAACCCCACTCATGTCGAATGCACCAGGGCTGCGGGCGGGCACCTCTCCAGCGAGCAACTCCAGTTCCCCTGGAAGAAGCCAGAACAGTGCTCAAAGGGACTGGCAGATCTACCCTAAATTGCGGGGGATGGGGTGATTTGAGGTCTCAGAAAGGAACAAAGTTTCACAGTGGCAGGCTGAGCTGAGCCTGGACTCAAAACTATGATGATCTTAGTGTCGCAAACAGGGAATGACAGAATCAAGATGTCAGGATGATTCACAGTGACAGTTTCAGGAAGTACAATCTCTGATGGTTGCCTAGGAGACACCACCAATCTCAAAGGAGTACCTCCCCCAAGGGAATACTCCAGTTACAAAGCCCATATGAAATATTATAGTGCAGAAACCTGGAGATACCCATGACCCTGGGACAGACAGTTCAAGACAGTTACGGGATGCAGGGCAGACTTTTTCCCTCTGGGAATTAACAAATGGAAACTCATTTCTGTACCACAACCTGCATTTCAATGGAAGCTGGTTTAAATAAAGGAAATACAGTCAAGCCTGGGGTGTAAGCCTGTAATCCCAGCACTTGGAAGGCTTAAGTAAAAGGATCACACATTTAAGGCTAACCTGAGCTATAGAAAATACAGCAAGATTCTGCCCCCACCCCACCCCCCAAAAAACAGCAGAGTTGGGGATGTAGCTCAGTGGCAAGGCACTTACTTGCTTAGCATGAACAACAGGGGTTCAATACCAGTGTCACAAGAAAAGAAAAAGCAGTGTATGGGAAATACCTAGAATTGCAGGCACTGGGGCTGAGGCAGAAGGATCACAACCTGAAGGATAACCTGGGTCACCTAGCAATGTATCATCTCAAAAGAAAGTGACCAGCAATAACCAGCCCCTGAGAGAGGAGGCCCAGGTCCACACTTAGGTCAACTTACAGCTGCCAGGAAAGATGGCTGTGCCAGTCTGCTCCAAGGTCTCAGAGACACATGGTTAAAGAGCAGAAGACAGCCAGGGGGAAAGTAGTGAGGAACACAAGGCAGGGGTCAACATGCTGATGCCACTTCTCCAATTCCTGTCTCACCACCCCCACCCCGCCGCCTCAATGAATGACCCAGAGGCAGAAACAGGTCAGACAGGAGCATGCGGACAGGATTTCCATAGTCACACATCTCTCTGGGAAGGGGGTGGCTGGATCTGACTCACTCTATCTTGTGCATCCTACACCCTCAAGTACAGCAGGCACCACCTGGAGCAAGGCAGAAACAAGAAAGACAAGGGTCTGGGGGCTCCTGGGGAGTCAGGAGGAGGGTGACTCACCTGTGCTGCTCCCAGAGGTTGGCAGGGTAGTGCGGAGTCGGTCAAAGTCTGAGAACTCATCAGGCTCTGTGTCAAAGCCTCCGACTGCTGTGGGGGCCAAGACATTCCCGCTCAGCACCTTCCCGGAGTCTCTAGCTCAACTTCCTCCACCCTCAGGGCCCAGAGACAGATTCAGCACTCACACCCGGACTGCCGCCCTAGCCCAGCACAGGGCAGCCAGTACCTGCAGTGCCATTGCTGCTGGGCTTGGCAGGTGAGCCTCCCCAGGGGTCTGAGAAAGCCGGGGCAGGTGCCCAGGGGTCAGAAGATGGGGGTCCACCGATGGGGGCCCCACCTAGATGAGGAAGGAGGCCTATCAATGAGTAGCCCACCCTTCCTGCTTGGGCAGCTGCTGCTTCTCAATCTGTGATGGCCCAAAATGACCCAAATGACTAGCCCACCTTCAGGCCCTTCTGACTACGCACACATTTGCTTTCCAGTCAGGGTCAGGCCCTCCCATACCTGCTCTCAAAAGCACCCTCAACCCCTCCATCCCCACCCCTTGTCCCTTTACAGTCTTCCTTACTCAACTTCATACAGCCAGATGCCCAAGCCTGCTCTCTCTGCCCTGGCCACCTCTTGACCCGCACTGTGTCCAGGGCATCCCTTCCTAAAGGGGTAGCTGGCCCAAGGGGTTGCAAAACAGCAGATGGTGGTGCTCACCATCAGAGCTTCCCCATGGGTCAGGTGTGGGCCCCTCTCCAGCTGCAGGAGCTGGAGTCCCACCCCAAGGGTCAACAGAGGGCCCTGTAGGAGCTGCAGGCCTCCAGGGATCCCCAGAGGCTGGCGTGGGGGCTGGACCACCCCAAGGATCAGCAGCTGGAGGGACAGCAGGTCCCCCCCAAGGGTCTGAGGCAGAAGCAGCCGGAGGGATGGCAGTAGCCACAGATGCTGGGCCCCCCCAGGGGTCTGAGGCCTGTGGAGGGGCTGGGGTGGTGAAGACGTCAGCAAGATCCATGAGAGATGACTGTGGGAAGAGGAGAGAACCACAGATAGTCAGGAGGCTGCTACAGGTGGCTGCATCTCCTCTCCTCAACCCTAGGTCTGCCTTCCATCTATCCTCCCAATTCCCCAACCTGGAGACCCTACCCTGCACGACAACCACAGGGTCTTCTAAGCAAAGACAGAGGTCACCTTCTTCCCTGCGACCAGCAGAACTACAAGCCTTTCCTCACTCGCTGTGTGCCTTGGTTGGATTTTTAAACTGCTCTAGCCACCCTCCCCCCTGCCACACACGCCTTCCTGGAGCTCCCACCAAGTCACCCTGATCATACTTGTGATGCCATATCACTGTCCTGCAGTGACTCCCAGCAGGGCTGCCTGCCTGTGCAGGCATGGAAAAGCTGCCAACCAAATCTCTCACCTGACAGTGGAGATATCCTACATATGTGCACACACACACTCCCACTGATACCCATGAGGCAAACAGCCTCAGAGAGAGGACAGCCAGGTCTTCCCCAAGTGAGTCTCCCCTAGTCAGATGCAGGACCTCCTAGGTCTAAGGCCAGCCTGAGCAGACACTGCTGCCTATCAAGAAAGCCATACTGGACCTGGGGCTGGAGCTGGCAGAGTACTTGTCTAGGATGCAAAGTCCTGGGTTCAATCCCCAGCCATGCATAAAATCATGCATGGTAGCACGTGCATATAAATCCCAGTACTCAGAGAGAGGAAGAATCAGAAATCCAAGGTCAGCCGGGGCTACATGAGCCACTGACTCAAAAAAGAAAACTAAAAAAGAAAAAAAGTCTCATTGGCTAATCACACGGAAACAATCTGGAAGCAGGTTAGGTTCACGGTATCAGAGTTATAAAGCTACTCAGGACAGAACCCTGACTAAGGAGTAGCTACAATGCTAACATGGCTACTGCTGCTGCTGCTACCACAGGCTCAGCTCCGAGTGCAGCCAGTCCTGACAGACAGATCACACTAACCCTGTCTACGTGCAGAACCATGAGGAAACACCTGCGCATGACCAAAGGTAAGCACGATCTAGGAAGTCTACCACAGCTGTGAGTGAGCACAGGAGGGGCCGCCCTTAGTCAGGGGAGGCTCAAGCAGGGACCGTCAACCCCTAGTGTCTAATAGAGATAGAGTGTTTGGATGGCATATAGCAAAACAGTCTGAGCCCCATGTCCTGCCTCAGCTGGTCAGGCTGTTGTTATGGCTTTAGGCCCTCTTTCCTTCAGACGCTTTGGCCACAAGGGAGGCGGGGCAGAAAGTGTCTCTGACTTAGCACTTACTTTATAACACAATCCCCTCTGACCACAGGCAGCAGGGCAGGAGGTAGTGACCCAAAGGGCAGAGCACACAAGCACTCACCTCCTCTTTGCCCCCAGTCTCCCTCTTGCTCTCTTCTATTGCCATCTGCAGCCTTAGGTCATCCCCACGGCGGATCCGTTCTTCCTATGGGAGACAGAAGCAGCCACACAAGGTAGGGTTCAGAACGTGAGCCATGGGACGGCAGCTGGCCCAGCCTGGAAATCCCCATCCCAACCACCCTCTCCTCCACTCTGAAAACAAAAATGGAAAAATAAAATGGGATGTGGACAATGCATGGAATGTGGATGGGAATGGGACAACTGGGTCAAAGATGGGGCAGGAGGCCGAAGAGCTGATGTGATCTAGAGAGGGAGGGGCTTGTGTATGGCACTACCAAAGGGGTAGCCAAACCTGGTTAGGAAAGCAGCTTAGGGACACACTGGGACCCAGGAAAAGCAGGTGACCCTCTCATCCTGGCTTCCTGCTGAGGGGCAGGACTTAGTGATGCTTGTACCCTGAGATAGCTGCAGCAGATGTACCTAGGGTCCCGGGTGCCCACCCTGGCTTCTGTTTGGACCAAGGTTTCTACAGCTAAAGTTGCTGAGATAGGAGCTGGAAGTGAACACACTGTACTCAGGGGAGGCACTTCAGGGACATGGGGTAACGACCCACGGAGCTGAGCAAGGTATAGGGAAAGTCCTGGGAGGGGTAAGGAGGCCACTCTGACCTTATCGTGCTCCTCTCGGCTCAAACTAAGGGCCAGCTGGAGCTGGACGTCATCCTCGGGACCGCAGGACGGGGGCTGGCGGAGAGAAAGTATAAGGGGCAGGGCAGGGGAAGCCAGAGCCAGAGGACCAGGCAGAGAGGCAGGCCAGTAAAGGGACAGCAGGCCAGGGCTGAGCAAGATCAAGAAAGAAAAGGACAGTGATTCTCCCAAATTGGTGACAACGGGCAGAGAAAGCAGCTGTGCACCTGACTCCCAAAGCGCAGGACAGCCTCGTGGGAGCAAGGTGCTAGAGATGGAGGAACAGGAAACACCAGAGAAGAGACAGGGCAGGGACAGGGAGAGGGAGAGCAGGTGGAGAGTGAGGCGGGCGAGGCATGAGGACAAGATGGCAGAACAGAAGTCGGCCCCTCTCCCTCTGCTGCGCCCCATACCTGGTCAGCTTCCTCCTTGCTCATGGCCAGGGCCAGCTGGAGCTGCAGCTCCTCCTCCCCACTGCTTTGTGGCCAGGCCTGCTCTGCCTCAGGGGGTGGTCCAGAGCCCACAGCTGCTGAGGAGGCTAGAGAGAAAAAGACATTAAGACACAGATGGACGAGAGACCAAGAGTTGGGAACCCACAAACATGGGGCTGCAGCCCAGACCCCAGAACAATGCCCCATTCCCAGGTCTTTGAGGCCCAAACTGGAAATGAGTGGAACCAGAGTCTGGGGAAGGGCAGAGGGTAGCCCCACCCTCAGAACAGCAAGTGGCAGATAAGAAAGATCAGGGTGCTGAAGGACAACAGGGTTTGATCAAACATCAGGGCCCAGGCCTCCAGGGGGATCCATCCTAGTTTCCCAGGCTAGAACTCCCAAGAGAGCAGACAAGGGCTTCCTTTCTAGGCAGAACTACAGCCCTGGCAGGAACAGCTGAAACTTCAGAGGGAAGGCAACATCTATCTAGACTATAGAGCCCAATGAAGGGAACAAGAATCCCTGGTGTCAGGAAGAGGAGGAGTCAGTAGGGACAGGCCACATTAAGGTCAAGAGTGGCTCCAGAGCCAGCAGAAGGTGGGAAAGGTCAATGCTGTGCTCCCAAGAAGACAGTCCCCAGTCCCTACAATCAGCATCTTTCATCACTCCTTCTGTCCTGCCACCGTTCACCGGTACTGTATGGAGGCTCCATGGCGGCTCCTGATTCTCTGACAAGAGGGCAGGCTCACTAACCCTGCTCCAGCAGTGGTTCAGAGCAGATCCACATACCACAGAAAGCTGTCTGCTCCTGTCCCCAAAGTACTTTCACCCTAGGACAGATCCTGTGTGCTATCCTCAGGAGGTGGGGTGCTGGCAAGCCATACCCCACTGCCAAACCTTTGCTGTGCAAATACCTTAAGGCTCCCTCCCGCCTGCCCGGAGCTGAATGTACTGCCCCTCAAGGCCCCATTTCAAGGAAATGGGCATCAACTAACAACACAAGAGCTTCCCACACCAACCACCCAGCTCTAGGCTGCAACCCTTCCCAACTCCCATACAGCCCTCCTTCCTCTCCAAGCAGCTTGCTCTGGGACATGGGTTAGCAGACTATGACCCATGGCCAAAGTCAGCTCTTTAAATGGTTGAGAAAGAAAATGGAACAGCATGTTAAGACATACAAAAGTTGTTAAGAAATTCCAACTTAAACTGGGGTGACAGCACATACCTTTAATCCCAGCACTTGGGAGGCAGAAGCAGGCAGATTTCTGAGTTTGAGGCTAGCCTGGTCTACAGAGCAAGTTCTAGGACAGCCAGGGATATACAGGAAACTGTCTCAAAAACAAAAAACAAAAAAAGCCAATCCCAATTTCAGAGTCCATGACGGGAATGTAGGGAGTGTGACTGGCTCCTCCTCTATGTGTGGACCTGCTGAAATGTATACCTCAGGCTCCTTTGTCAGCAAAGCACAAAGTGCTCAAGCATTTGGCCCCTCAGGAGCTTGGCCATGTCTAACAGCTTAGAAACCCTCCTCGTACTAGGAAGACAGCTCAGTTAAAAGTACTTGCCGAACAAGTATGAGGACCAGAGTTCAGATCCCCAGGATGCACCAAAACGCTAGGTAGACTTAATGGTTCACTAGTAATCCCAGCCTAGGAAGACAGACAAGGGCTCTCTCCACAGCAAGCTGGTTCACAAGACGAGCTAGCATATTAGTGAGCTCTGGGTTTGACTGAGACCATGCATCAAAAAGAACAAGGAACAGAGGGCCTCCACACACATGTGAAGGTAAGTACAACCCCCAACACACACATATGTATGCATACCCCACACCTTCCATGAAGCCAACCAGGCTTGCTACAAACAACCTTGCTATAAACAAGTCTCCCCAGCCCAGCCCAGGCCTAATCAGAACCTGCTCTCCTCACCCTCCACTCTCTACCCCAGCTGGCACAGGCTCCTTCCCACCACTGTACTAGGGATCCCAGCGTCAGTGTCCCCACATCTGAGTGGGAGATAACACTGACCCCAACGTGATGCACCAGACAGAAGGCCTCCAGTTAGAACCAAGGTCACAGGCTCGTGACTCCATCTGCCCTCACCTCCAGGGTAGCACTGTCTCCTCATCCCACAACCACATGCAAATCAGTTTTACAACAGCCTTCTACAGTCTCCCTAATGCTCATCCCACTTTCCCTACCTTGGCCTCTTAGCATGAGAAAATGAAACCCCCCACCTGTCACTGACCATGTCCCTAGACAGACTATAGCCTTATGACATGGGACACACTATCTCCTTATGCCACTTCCATTTCTTTTCAAATATTTGTCACCATCCACTAAACTTGAACTCACGACCTACAAACAGCATTCTAAGATCTCAAAAAGTCAACTCCCAGGCCTCGCCACAACCTTGCCATCCCCCTCACCTGTGATGCTGACTTCCTCTCTGTGCCATTCAGGGCCTTTGCATTGCCCTTTAGCTACAAGGACAATCTACACAAGACCTGACTGGCGGCTCAATCAGGCCTGAGCACAAGTATCCCCATCAGGGGTTGACCTAACCCTGTACCTGGGGAGCCCTGAGCCGCAAGCAACCTGACAAGATGTGGATGTACCTTCCTGAACACTCCAAAGACCAAGGCAAAGGTCAGGGACTCTGTTGGCTGCCCTCACTGTCTGGACACACCTGGGTCCAAAGGAGACACTCAGCAAAATTGCAGGCAAGCTGAATGAAATTTCTAGACCATCCCACAAGGGAGGAAAAGGGTGGACCTGTTGTAATGGGCCCACAGGGACAGAGGACAGATTCGAACTGTCAGGGACTTTCAGAAGTGGGAGAGAAACCTCACCCGTGGCAGTCTGTGCCAGTTTCTCCTTGGTCTTGAGCGCGTGGGCGCGCTCCTCCCGAAGCCGATCCTCATCACGCAGCAAAGCCACCAGCTGCTTGGCCTTCTCCCGCACATTCACACCCTGGTCCTTGCCATCACGGTCCACATACTGGAAGTCCTTCAGCGTTTGCACAGCATACATGTTCTCTTTGCACTGTTGTGATACACGCTCAGAGCCAGTCTTGATGAGGTACTCCATCAACGTCATGGCCTGCAAGGTGCAGGTACACCAGTCACTGACACTGAACTGCACTGGAAAAGGGACTCAAGACTCAGGAAGCATTGGGGCCCTGGGGCAACGGCCCACATTCAAGTCTCACAACCCACTATCTGTCCACACAGTCGAGTATGGAATAGACCTAAAAAGGAGAGAAGTGGGGAGAGAGGCTACCATAAGCAACAACGCGTTGTGCTCCGTGAAAGGCCAGGCACAAAGGCCACACAGTGTGTGGTTACATGGGTATGAAGTGTCCAGAAGAGACTAATTCAGACAGAGGCGATCATGGGTGCCAGGAGATGAGCACAGGTGGGACATACTCAATGGGGTCAAAGAAAACGTTGCTCTACCAGCTCGAGATGTGGCTGCCAGCACTGAGTACACCAGATGCCACTGAACTGATCACTCTAAAAAGCCAACTGCTGTGCATGGGCTCTATGCAGTAAACACAACACAGAAGACAGGATGGCAGCCACCAATGCTGTCAACCTGGGCATCACCAAGGACCACAAAACGTGCCCTGCATACTAAAGACAAAATCTGAAGCAACAGAGTCAAACCAAACTGAAGTGCAGGAAGTCTTAAGGATGAAGAGACGGCCTGCTCCTAAAGGAATGAGAGGTAACAGGAGCCTTCTACTCCTAGGCTCGCTCAGGAAGAATAAGCGCCCCAGCCAGACACAACACCAGGAATACAGACCGAAGCAGAGCACTGCGCAGTTGCACCCTTGGTTATCTTTCCTACTTTGTGATATGCAAACAAATTCCCTATTCAGCAAAATGAAATTAAGTACTTTAGAAAAAATAGTAATAATAACCCAGGGGCTGGAGGGATGGCCCTAGTGGGTAAGAGCACTTGTTGCTCTTACAAAGGACCCCAGTTCCATTCCCCATTCCCAGCACTCACGAGGTGACTCACAACCATATACATTCCAGTCTCTTCTGACCTCTACAGGTACTAGGCACATAAGCGGTCCACACATGCATAGATACAGGCAAACACTCATACACATAAAGTAAAATTTAAAAAATCTTAAACCACTGAAGCAAATCCAACCCAAGGAAAGATCTGACTCAAGGCCTGTTTCCAGAGCAATGTCATGAGCTTGGTCCTTACAATACTTTGGAAAAGGAGGAGAAAAGCACACCTTAGGCTTTGCAGGTGACTGCAGAGACTTCATGGAGCCTCCAAAATTCAGTTGTAGAATAGAATGGGAAGAAGCGTAACAGAGGAGGCAGCCACAGGAGCTAAGCACTATCTAAATGATGAAAACTGCCATAAAACAATGCTGTAACTCATTAAAGTTCTAAAATGGGGGGAGACAGGCAGACAGACATAGTGATCTGCTATGTAGACCACACTGGCCTCAAACTCACACTAGGGCCTCAACCCCCTGAGAACTGGGATTACAGGTATATGCCACCATGCAGCTGTAGAAAAGCTCTCTGGAGAGTATTTACATCTGATTAGTCCCTGACTGGCCCTGGTGGTAGTGTTTACTCTCAGAGGAGAAAGATTTCTATGCATGGTTACACCCCAAGGGGAAAGGCAGAGAGGCAGCAGGCCTGGGGCCCTTGTGGTTTTGGAATCCAGAATCTTCCTGCTTAGGACGAGAAAGTCACTGCACCAGGGCACACCTACGAATTTTGTAAGAGGGGAGTTCTGCCAACAGCCACGCGATGGGACAGGAGCTTGGGAGGGGAGCATAGTATATAAACGACTTTACTTCAGTGCACATCGCCCTCTGGGCCATATGGTCCTGAGAAACCTTCAAACTTGTAGATCTCTGGACTTTGGAACTTCAGCTAAAGACTATAAAGCAGGAAACCGCCCGAATCCCCAGGCACACGCATGTGCCAGACACATGAAAACTGCTGCAAATGCACAGGGGCTCCCCAACAAGAAAGAGTATCAGCGACACAGTGGAGAAGCAGAGATCACCACCCCAGCCCGGGAGCAAAGGAAGACACCCCAAAGAGCACACACCAGTGGTCCCATACCTAGCAAGTTCCAGGAGAGACTTCACAGACATTCACGTGCCCCTGGGAGGGATGTCACGAGGAGCCTCCTAGGGAACTGAGCAGGTCCTCCAGAACTTTGCACATTCGCCCAAGCTCATTGGGTTATGTACTCATAATTTAGTGGATCTGCTACACCTAGTGAAGAGTCTGGAATTTTTTTAATCTGGGCAACTGGATGATCCCAAACAGACAACCCATGGAGCTTTTAAGTTTTCAGTTAGTTCCACCAGGGAAGTACTCCTATATTACAATGCACATTTAAAGCAGGGTCAGCGCCTTTCTCTATAAAAGTACTGGAGATAAATGCTTCCATTATCACATTACACAGTCTCTGTCCAACTATTCCACAGTGGTGGCTGCAGGGGCCTGTTCCAATAAAACTTTATTTACAAAGCTGGTAGTGCACAGGATTGACACACAGCCTGCACTCTGTTGACTTCTAGTTAGGATAAGATAAAGACTAGGGAAACTGAGTCTGAGAACAAAGGACAAAGGGTTGGATTAGTTCTCCACTCCCAAGCTCCCAGGCCCCTAAAGCACATATTCTTTCTCCACAAGGGTGATAGACTCACATAGTGTCACCAGGAAGGTCTATACAAGTAGGAGCCCCAGCATAGCATAAGGAACCAGAAATTCAAGGCAAGCAGGACACCAACATAGCCATATGGGATAGCCACTTGCAAAGCCATGCCCAGCACCCCAGGAGCACTGCCAAGGGGACCACACAATCAGAATTAACTGTTGTCTGGACCATAGAATAGCTATAAAAACCACATTTGTCAAAACCCAGAGGATTGTGCCTATAAAGGGGAGATTTCTCTGTACACGAAATCATATTTTGGTAAATCTATCTTTAAAGAACCCTTTAATGCCAACACTCAGGAGGCAAAGGCAGGTGGATCTCTGTGAGTTTGATGCCAGCCTGATCTATATAGTTCCAGGACATCCAGGACTACATTTAAAGGAGGGAAGGAGGGAAGGAGGGAAGGAGGGAAGGAGGGAAGGAGGGAAGGA
>LOJH01015800.1:0-21091 GCA_001685095.1 Ellobius talpinus | reverse complement strand
TTAGCTTGTTGCCTTGCGAGGCCTCAGTTTCCCCATGTGAAACATGGGCCTGGCGACTCTACCCACCCCAGCCATTGCAAATAACTAACAAGACAGAATCTTCCCGCTGCTTGCCTGGTCTCTCTACAGCCCTTATCATGACACCCCTCCACATGTGGACATTCACTCACAGCAGTATGGGTTTTGCTTGCCACTGCTTGTCCTGTGACCTCAGCAAACCCACTTCTCCTGAGGAGAACGGAGGAAGAAGCTGACGGGACTGACAGACTTCACAGGTCTGTAGTCCTAGAACAATAGGAAAGGCTACTGTGATGATCTGGGGCAAGTGCTCTACCGCAGAGCTATATTCCAGCATTAAAGTTATTTTTAATTACATGCATGTGTGTCTATGTGTGGGTATATGCACATGTGAGTGCAGGTGCCTGCAGAGTCCAGAGGAGGGCACCAGATCCTTTGGAGCTAGAGTTCCAGGTGGTTTATCAGCCACCTCAGGTTTGGGACCTGAACCTGTGTCTTTGGCAAGAACAATGTGAGGTCTTGCATCTGAACCTTCTCTCTACAATCCCCAATACACGCTATTTTTAAAAAAATTATTTTAAGACAAGGTCTCACTAAATTGCCAAGGTTGGCCATGAACTCATTCTGATGTAGCCCAGACTGGCCTCAAGCTCAGCATCTACTGCTTCAGCTTCCCATGTTCGGATTGCAAACTGTTCCACACTTAAACAAATGCTTCTTTTAAAAAGGTATGTCTTCCCTGAAGCCCCAAACCCAAACTCTTTGACAGCCTTCTGCTTCCATGATACACTTCCTGGTGATGGTCTGAGCTCCGTGTCTGTCTCTCCCACTAGTTGGACACAGTGTTTGTCTCTGCAACAAATGACCAGAATAAGGATTCGCTGTGGGCAGACAGCACACGGGTGTCCTCTGTCTAGGGCACAGTGACAGGTGGCAAAGAGAGGAAAGACTGCCCCTGCCCATCCCATCCCCTTGCTCTCCCTCCCTGAAGCCCAACACACGCAGGCTGGCCCTGAGTTCTAGAACACTGCGTTTTTATTGATTGAAACAATCGCAGCCGCGACTAGAGGTTACATTTTGGGGTTTGTGGAAGAGAGAAAGATGGGCGATGGGGAACAGAGGCTGGGTGGAGACAGAGAGCAAGGCAAAGGGGTGAGGCAGGGTCGTGAGACCAAAGACGACCCCAAGGCATGTCACCCGTGAATGGGGGGTCTCCTGTTGTGCTTTTACCTCAGTGGCAGGATGGGCGGGGCAGACGTGGACCTGGGCATCTGAGGAAGGGCTGACTTTCCTCGCATCTGTGAGGCCCCAGGGCTGGAACAGTCCTCTCTTTCCTGTCCCTTATGGGCTGGGGATAAGGGCTTGATGAGCAGGGCAGGGGTGGTGGTGCTTGACGTCCTAGGGCATTCCACCTCCTGCCCAACTGGGCTGAGATGGGGGAGATGAGGCGTCTGGGTAGAGGGCAGGAAGCTGCTAGGAGGGAGAGACCATTTCTAAGAGGGACCCTGGGCAATGAAGGCAGGCCACACATGGAAGGGAGAGAGATGGGGATGGGTAGGTGCCTTCTCTCTGAACCTCAGTTTTCTCACCTGTACAATGGGCACACCAGGTTAGATGCCTCTAAGATCCCTTCCAGTGCTAAAGGTCAAGAGATCTCCAGAAAAGAGTGGTCCTTCTGCCCACACACACACAGACACACACAGATATACACACACACATGCATGCACGCACATGTACACATATACACACGCACACATACATGCACACACACGTGCGCACGCGCACACACACACACACACACAGCACTGACAGGACAGAATGCAGCCAAAATCTAAGCTCAGCCAATAACCCATAGGAACTCTCTAGTACAGGCTCAAGCATCACACTCCTAGGCTGTTTCCTGGAAACCCACCCTTCCAGCCCCATGGAGCTGTCCAAGCAGAGGAAAACCCAAGGATACTGCACTTCCTCTGCAGCCTTCCTGGTCCTAGGGAGGACGTCAGGAGGATGAGGACACTGGCATCTGCCAGCCTTGGCTGCCAGCCCAGCCTCCTGTGCTGACAGCAGCGGGCAGTGGGGAAACAGTCTCCTCTGTCTGGAGCCTGTGGGAGGAGCAGTGGCTGCAGCCAATGTTGACAGAGAATGACAGCTTCCATGTGGTACCCGTGCCATCCACAGGCTGGGAGTGACTGTGGCCTGGGAGAAGAGGCCAGAACAGGACAGGGAGATGGTTTCTCGCTTCAAAAATCCTCACGACACCTGCCGCATGTGTGACAGGCCCAACAGCACTGAAGGCACCCAGAGAAGGGTCAGTTCCGCTCAGCTGCCTGTAGCTAGTCAGTCAGGTAAGAGTTTCCCAGGAGCAGAGGTCAGTGGGATGGTGCCCCCAGGGCTGTAGCACTAGGCTTCCAAGGCTTGCGCTATCCCTGCCCCTCTCTGTTCCAGCTTCTGCATTTGTGCCATGAAAGACCGGCTTGTCTGAGGCTCATCCTGGCTCTGCTAGCCTGAACAGGTACTTTCAGAGAACAGGAGAAAGAGAGTGAACGAGAAAGGACCAAGGGGAGGAATATGCCAGGAGGAGCAGGCTTGGTCTTAGGATGAATGGCGCATCGCATCCCCGGGAGCTTGCCTGTGGTGTGGTCCCAGGGGCAGTGTGGTCAAGCTGAGTCTCCCCATCCGTTGCTATTCAGTCCCTTAGCCCTTTCTCCCCAAGACACTAATCTGCAGGGGCTGGGGTAAAAGGGCCCCAAACCCCTGAGAAATGACTATAGGATCCCTGTTTTAAGGCCACAACTTTCCTCAGTTCCCTCAACACAGAGGGCGAGGCTGCCACTGAAGAGATAAGCTAGATCCCGTCAGCCTGGTCTCCTGGGGTGGTCATAGGCCACCTATCCCAACACTGACCCATAGGACATACAGGAAAGCGGATTCACAGGCACCACGTGCACAAAGCTCCTACCCTACAGTTACACTTCGGCACTCAGCCTTGCGTACACCTGAGCACTTCCAACACACACACATCTGATTCCACAAGCCCTGCATGCCATGGCTCACACAGACATGCACACCCCAGCCTTACCCCACTTGCACAAGAGGGTAGGTTTCTTAGCATACAGGCTTTGTAATCTCAGGCCACACACCCTCAGACATGGCTGCTCTCACCATAGGGAAGATTCTGGAATATGGGAATGCATACTACGCATCTTTCCTGTGTCCGGCTCTGAGATATAGAGCAGTCAGGACAATGGGTAGATATGGGGGAGCAGGCTTAGGGTGGGGTGGGAACCTCAAGGAGGAAGGAGTGGAGCTGTTTCTCCAGGATGGCCCTGGAGTTGAGAGGATCCGAGCTTCCTGTCGTCTTGGGTTATGCTAAGATACTTCTCAATGTTTCTAATGCCAGGCTGCATTCCGATACCATTGAATCATACCCCCACCCCCAGGCTGAAGCCCAAACATTTGTACTTTTAAAAGACCCTGGAGGTCGGTTCTATAGCCAAGGCCAGGGACCACTGGTTTGTGGAATCCATTCCACCTGGTTTCCAACCCTAGTCTCCTTTACACCAGCAAGAATGGAGGAGGGGCTCAGAGGGGGAGGGCTCACAGTCTAGATAGGGGCAGCAGACTCCACACAGATGGGACAATTAAGGAGCAATACTGGGCAGATGTCATGGAAGCATGTTCTGGAAGCCAGAGCAACTCACTTCAGACAGAGGCCTCGAAGGGGCCAGGAAGGCAGTCACACTGCTTGGGTACCAGAAGGTACAGCTGTAGCCTGGCCTGGCAACCCAGCAGCCATGAAGATGCTGATGACGGGGACACAGGCCAGGTGGAGTTGGGGGCTGGGCAGCAAGTGCGTCCTGGTGCCACAGTGCTGCTGGGAGGCAGGGGCGGGGGTTTCCAGCCTCTTCTCTGCAACTGTCCCCTCAAAATGCACAAGGAAGAGTCCTGTGCCATGCTTCCAGCCAAGGGGCTAGCTTTCAATAGTGTCGTCTCTAAGTCCTTTGTCACCCACAGGAGATGTAAGATTTAGGCTGGAGCAGGCAGACTGAGATTGAAAATAGGGCCAGCACCCACAAACACACCGCGTCATTAAGATGAAAAATGCACACATCAGTCACCCACAGAGACTGGGCTTGAACTCAGCCTCATATTCCTGTACACACCTGTCCAGAGATGTGCACTGTGCTACACAGACACGGATAGACACACACACTCTTACACACACAGAGACACGCATACAGACACACTTTGACACAGACACACAGACACGCCACATGCACGGGTAGATAGACTCATTGCAGAAGGGGTTAGGATTCCTCTCTCCCATAGACACTGGGTAAGGGGTAAAGGGAACCAAAGAGGAAAGTTCTAAATCCTATCCCATCAATTTCAAGTTCCAAGGCCAAAGTGCTCTTCCAAGCTCACAGGGAACAAAGAGACGCAGCTACCTCCATCCATCACCCCCTTGCTCCACAGCTGACTGGACAGTGTTCTGTCCTCTCCACGGCCCCCTCTTTCTAGATCCCCCCCCGGCAGACTACATACCTAAGAAACAGGGACCCCACTCTGCTTATGAGTTCATTGTTCTCTATGGGAACATGGAATCACAGAAGGGGACTCTTCCTCTCAAAGCCAAGCCCCACCCGGGAAACTGACATGGACACTTTTCGTATCACCAGCTTCTCCGGAAGTCCCAAGCTGGGACTGTCTGAACTGGGGAAGGATGGGGCAGCCGTCCTCACACTGCCCACCCCTAAGTCATGCAGTGGAGTCCCTTCCAAGTGGGCACAGTTGGGAGAGGAATATGACATCTTAGGGACAGGCAAGGGGATCTGAGTTGACCGGGTGCCTCAACTTGCATCCAGCCTGTCGCCACACTCTGGGGATAGTTGCCTACAGCAGGTTCTCCTTCCTTCTCAGCCTCTGAACGAGGGACAGAGAGCTCACAGAGTCCCGCCTGGCCTGCCTGTGAGCCCTGTGACCTCCAGACACACAAGCCTGATGGATCTGCCCACACTTGGCTCCCTTCTGCCAAGCCTCTGGGCTGGAGTTCGGCCTTGAATTGGGGGATGGGGCAAGGTCAGAAACAGTGCAGTGCAGCCAGGATGAGGCCAGTGTCGCACCAAAGTCCTTGGAGGTGTCGGACGTCGGTCAGGTAAGTCCCTTGTCTCCATAGTAAAGAAGGTGCTGGCAGGTTGGCTAGAAACTTGTGCTTTAATATATCTGTGTGTGTGAGCGTGAGTGTGTGAGTGTGTGCGTGTGTTGAACAACCATCAGAGCCTGGCCCGGCCACTGTCCGTGTTCTCCGCTCATCCTTGTAGCCAATGAAGGCCCCCTCCCTGGCGGGCCGGCCCCGCCCCTGGGCACCCCGGCTGGCAGGGGTCAGTCTTTGGTACGATGTGGACACTTTGGTGTGCCAGGGCGGAGTGGGGTGGGGGCCAGACAGCTCTCATCATCTTTGCAATGCCAAAAGGAAGATAGCCAGGGGTCTCCAAAGCTGCAGGCTGGACAGGCCCGGGGCTCCATTGCCTGGCATCACCACCACTGTGACAAAAGATAGAGAAGAACCAGGCCAGAGCTCCAGTTAGTTCCAGCAGGGGCAGGGAGGGACAGAGGGCTAGACCATGAGAGGCCTCATGATTCTGCTTCTTCCCTTCAGGGGGTGAAGGAAGCCTGAAGGTAGGAGGAGCTCACACAGTTAGTTCCCATAGACACACTCATGGGGGTCAACTCAGCGTGCCGCTATTCAGGCTCACTAAGACAGAGAGCAAAGGACTTGACCTCAGTGGGCCTCAGTTTCTTTACCTACAAAATGGGTCTAAATAGTATTTGATATCCCAGGGAGCTGCCAGGAGCATTAAGCGAAGCCTGCTATTGCAGCTTTCTGTCCTGTTCAGTCCATGGGAGCTATCGGTATTGGAGACACCTGGGCCGTGGGTACAGACTACAGACAAGTCAGCAAGCTTAGGGGAGGCAGGGCCGGTGGCCCCTGTCAGTTCTCCATTTTCCTCGCAGCCTGACTCAGAGTGGTACCCAAGTGGGCACTCATGAACATTCCTGTCATCCAGGCACCCTAAACCCCTCCCTAGTAGCCCCCGCCCCCCATCCCCAACCCACTTCAAGTCACATACCTTTATTGGGATCCATCTGCCTCCGGGGGCACTCTCCCTTCTTCAGTGTGACATCATCTATGGCAATATCCCCCAGGTAGCCCGAGCCTCGAACCCCCTCAAAAATAATCTGGGGTGGGGTCAGAGAGTGGGGGAAGGGTTGGGGAAGTTGGGCCTGGCAGCAGAGCCTCCCCACCCCTCCACCTCAGGCTACCTGAAAGTCCTCATCCCCTGCCTTAACCCCCTAGGAACCTGCACGGGACCTCCGCCAAGCGACTCACCTGGAAGGGCCCACTGGGGTTGATGGGCACATGGGCCTGCTGCCACACGTTGCCCTTGTTGCCACTGAGGGACCAGGCATGTGTATCTAGAGCGCCTTTGTTCCTGGACCGCACCAGAAGGTTGAGGGAGCCTGTGGCAGGAGAAGAGAGAGCATGGTGAGGCTGGCAATGACATCCTGGCTTCCTTGTCTCCCCTAAGCCAGCCTCTCCCTCCCTCACCAATGCCCACAGCGCTACCCTGCTTTATGGAACCTGTTCCTGTGCCCAGACCAACTTGAAGAGTTCCTTCCTTTTTTCCTTTCTTTTCCGTGTAATCAATGAATCAGGCCTGGAGTGTGTGTGTGCGCACATGCACATGCGAGCGCGTGTGCGCACGCACACACACACGTGCACACACACACTGCCATCCCCATCCAGGAGGGAAACCATCCCAGAACAGGCACACCCCTCACCTTGTCCTAGACAAGATTCTCAGAGCACAAGTGCACACCTAGATGGGACATAGTTACTGGGGTGAAGAAAAAGACTTACCATTTTTAATTTGTTGTATAGTTTTAAAAATTATATACATAGAGATTTATTTTGTAAGTGTTTATGTGTGTGTGTGTAGGCCAGAGGTCAACATTAGGTGTCTTCCTAGCATCTTTTTTGTACACTGACCCTGGAGCTCACTGATTGACAGCTGGCTTGGTAGCAAGCCTCCGGGATTTGCATGTCTTGCCCCCCACCTCCCCAGTCCCATCAGGTTACAGATGTACACCCCCACTCAGCTTTCTCATGGGTGCCGCGGATTTGAACTCAGGTCCTCACGCTTGAGCAGCAAATACTTTATGCACTGAGTCATCTCCCCAGCTCCTTATTTGGATGCCTTACACACTGGGTAAATCTAGCCTTCTGAGCCATGAGGCTAGGACAAAGCTAAAACACAATACTGCAACATAGAATGAGTTTATTTAAGGACATAAACCTGAGGACTACATGGCTATGGTGAGATTCAGAGCTATCCTGGGGTGCTGACCATCTGTTGCAGCCTTGAGGATCTGCGATCCCAGGAGTGCTGGGGGGGCACTCGGACAGCAGCGGGTTGCAGTGTCCTGAAAGCCACACAGGCGCTATTAGTGACCCCTGGACGTCTCTTTCAGCCCTTCTCGACCACTCCCATGGCACAAAGGACCTGGCTCTGCAGGAAAGGGAAATCCATCTTCAGAGGCACCTGGTGGCTGGCATTTCCATGGCGTTGCTCACAAAGCTGAACCATCTGTGAAGCCAGAGAGACAGACACCTCCTTCCCTACACTGTGGGGAGAGTCACCAAATGTTACCTGCCTTGGATGAAAGGAATTGGCTGGGACCAAGGAGAGCTGACGAGACACAAAGTTTAGGGACAGCTGGTGCCCAAAGCTGCCAGGCACAATGAGTGTGGGGTGGGGGTGGGGGGCTACATAGCAAAGCTAGACCTGGGGGACATGCTAAAGGCTCAAGGCTGACAAGACCTCATCCCTTGGGCATGGGCCCCTAAGAGGGTGGCTGCTTGTACCAGCAGAACAGGAAATGCCTACCCTGGCTTCAGTAGGGCCCAGACCCAATGTTTTTCAGGCTCCTTACAAGCCATCAACTGCAGAACAATTTTGAATTTAGCTTGGGCTACATAAAACCCTGTCTCAAAAACAATTCAAAAGATTGATTCATTTTTATTTTGTGTGTATGAGTGTTGACTTGCATATATGCATGTGCACCTCACATGCGTCTGATGCCAACAGAGTAAGAAGAGGGCTTCAGATGCCCCCAAACAGGAGTCACAGACCATTTTGTGTTATCATGTGGGTCTCAGGAATTGAACCCAGGGTGCTCTTCAAGAACAGCCACTATTTTTAACTGTGACGTCATCTCTTTAGTGGAATCAGTGAGCTCCAGGCTCAGCGATTAGACTCTTTCTCAAAAATTAAAGTTGGCTGGGTATGCTGGCGCACGCCTTTAACCCCAGTAAACAGAAAGCAAAGAAAGGTAGATTGCTGTGAGTTTGAGGCCAGCCTGGTTTATATAGTGAGCTCAAGGCCACCCAGGGCTACATTAAAAGACTCAGCCTCAAAACAAGACAAAAAGCAAAATAAGGTGGAACTTGAGAGAGAGGCAATGCCCAAGGTCTATCTCTGACTCCACACACAGGTGCACACACACAGACCCACACGTGCTTGCAAACAAACAGGCAAAACAAAAAGCAATTTGACAAATGGGAAGGGCAACTGTGTTGGGCAGGGTAGTGAAGGATTGCCCCAGGAGACCCGAGTGAAGGAGGAAATAACATTCCAGGCCTGGGGTAGCTCTGAGCAAAGCCCTCAGAGGGAGGAATGTGCCTGGACGATTCAAGAAAGGGATGGGCGCCAGCGTCAGGCGGCAGCAAATAAGGCCAGAGAGGGGTTAGAGCTGTGCCTGGTGATGGGAGACCTGAAGATGGTGACAGGAAGGGTCAGAGGGTCCTGGGCAGAGGAGAAACATGATCTGGAATGGAGTCTCTCACAGTTGGATAGTTGTGTCCGTGGGCGGCATGCGTTCAACCTCTCAAATAGCTCATTCCTGACCCACAGGTCTCACGATGAGAGTCACCCTTAGCTGGCCTCAAAGCTGCCCCATGTTTGCTCCACTCCTGGGAAGCCCGGAGCAAGGTCTGTGGTCACAGAGCCTGTCCCCTCAGGCTTCCATCTCTCTAATCTGCCAGGCTTATACCCTCTGTGTCCCCCAGACACCTGGATGCCCAGGACCACTCCACGCTGACAGTGACCCACCATATCTGCATCTGCCTGGGACTGAGGTGACTCACCACTAAGACTAGGGACGCCAGAATGAATTGACTGCTCTGGAGCTAAATGGAACCAAGGGCAAACAGCCAGGGTCAGCCATCTTCCTCACCCCAGGGGATCCTCTCACAGAGTCCAGACCCAGCCACAGTGCTGGTCTGAGGAGATGGGTGGGGGCAGGGTTCCACAAGTGCAGAATCCTCTATCTCACCCCGTCCTGGAGGGTCCATTCGGCGTGACCCTCCTCCCGCTATGTGGAAAATTCTCCAGGGTGAACCTTAAAGCCACCCCTCTGCTATGCAGGGAGGAGGGGGCATGCAAGGGACCGATAAGGAAGGAGTGCCAGGATGATGGATGGCCCAGAGGGAAGCGGTGAGTGTAAAAACAGAGTATAAAACAGTCGGGAGAGAGGCTCCGTGTACTGCCTACTGCCTTCTGCAGTGGCGGCAGGACCAAGAAGAGCAGGAGGCACTTACTCCACCCTTCACAAATTGTCAGTCCCTGTAAAATACATTAGCTCTTCCGTAGGTTTAAAAAAATATTTAAGACAGGGTCTCACTATGTAGTCCTGGCTGGCTTGGCTTGGCTGGCTCTGTAGGCCAGGCCTCAAACTGACCCTTGCTTCAACCTCCCAGGGCTGGGATCAAGAGCATGCACGGCCACACCCAGCACAAACAGCTCACTAAACAGCCTTCGCGTTCTCGGCAGTCTCCAAGCCCAGCCTCCAGACAGACCCTGTTTTCCTCATCATTTGCTGTCCTTCCACTACCACAGTGGTCACTAACTATCAGATGCCATTAGCAGTCAGATTTGCCTTCCTCTAGGCTGAGGAACAGAGACTTGTCCATCTCCCACAACAGAGGGACAGATAGATGCTGGTACCCGGCAGAAGCTATGGTAGCAGCAGCCTTGCTGGTGAGCTCAGGACTGAAAAGTGATGCTTTTGCCAGACCTCGCTCTCCATCCTGTGGTCCTTACATCACACTTAGGAAGCAGCACTTCTCCTCAATGGCTCAGGAGGAAACACCTTTCCAGTGTTGTGTTTTAAGATATCAGGGAAATCAGGCCCAGGTCACTGAGCTATGCGGTCTTAAGGAAATGCTTAACCTCTCTGAATTATATGGATCCCAGTACCTGGCAAGCAGCCGATGCACAAACCAAAACAGCTAAACTGTATTCTCCATCCTCAGCTCCACTTGCCCACAGTCACCCACCCCGACTCCCAGGTTAGCTGACTTGAGAAGCTTAGGCCTCCTTGGGAAGTCCTGAGCCTTCTGTGGCTCCCTCATCTTCCCCAGACAGCTCACACAGTCAGTACCATGGTCTCCAACTCACCGATGTGCTTCCCGTACATGTGGTAGAAGAAAGAGACACAGTAGAACTTGGCGCTGGCGTTGTACAGGGGACTCACCAACCTTGCACGATCCCCCAGTTCCCGGGGTCTGGATGTCTCGATGAACATGTAATAGCCTGCAATGGAAGTGTGGGGTGTACTAGCAACCTCTCCCCAGCCACCCTGCCTCTGTACAGCTGATTTCCTCCCTGCTTGGTCTTCAGAGCTACCGTAAGTTGAAGTCCATCCCCACTAAGGCTCCTCACCCAACCTTGCAGGACTCTGCTCAGAGTTCAGCAGTGCCCAGCTCTGTGGACAGTTTCTTCCTTTCTGACCTTCAATCAGGCCAGAGTTCTGTCTCCCTCGGAGGGTCCCCGAGGATTGTATGTGTCTCCTTCCACTCTTGGGGGTTCATAGGCCTAGACTCCTCCCAGAGACCATGCTCTATTCCATACAACAGACTGTGTCTTCACCTTCAGGGGTGCCACTGATGTCAGTAGGGGGACCGGTATTGGGAGAGCGCTTGGGGTTCTGGGTAAGAGCATTCTGCCGCGTCCAGTCAAAGTTGTCTGTCAGGTCCTGAGTGTAACCGCAGATCTTCTCATCCTCAAAGTGGCAGGTGTTGTCTGCAAGGAGGGCACAGGGGGTGGGACAAAGAGACTCAGCCTTAGCCCCTGTCTATCATTGCCCTCCCCTTAACATCCCTAAGCCACTTTTAAATAATCTAAGTAATGAGTCCAGTGCTTCAGGGCCAGAGAGATCAGGCAGTGGGGTCTGGGACAAATTTATTCAGGAACAGGACTTCCTGCCACAGTCTTCTGGTTTAAGACTGCCTTCCAGAATGATATAGTGGATGATAAAGTAACAGATACTGACTATTCTAGACACAAACAATAAAATGCGCAGGGACTTCAAAGGAAATCCATTATATTGAAACACAGTTGTCAAAATATTCTTGTAATCTGCTATATAATAACAGGCCCTCTTTATTATATAATTAGATCACAAGATCTAGCTAGGTCTAATAACTACTATGGTTCTGTAATACTAATGACTGAAAGTGACATTTACAGATGTCTGCAGCAATGGTAAGGCAACCGGGAAACACGGGGTGTCCGTGGATGATAAAGTAACAGATACTGACTATTCTGCAGGGGTTTGTTGTCTATGCTCATCATTAAGGAACCTGTTAAATTTCTGTCGGAAGCCGGGAAAATAAAGAAATAACGATGCTCCTCTACAGATTCAGACAACCTGTGAGTTCTGCACAGAGGTCCCTCTCAGGAGCCCGGCATTGCAGACTAGCTCCCTGTTCCCTATCTTCCCCAAGTTGCTTTTTGTTTAGGGGTTTTTATTGCAGGAACAGATGAAATTAGGACAGCCCTAGTTTTCCATCACTTTGGCGGACAGTGCCCTTCACCAATGTGCAGTCTTTGAGCCCAGAGTAAACTCTGATTGCGAAGCATCTCCAGCTCCATCCTCTGCTGCTGGCTCTTCTCCATGGAAACACTGGAAGCAGTTATTTTTCTCTCTGAGTATCTTCTCCAGGTCCCCATATCCCAACAGGAGAGTCTCTATGTCCCTAACAGGTAGGGGAAGTTAAGGACTGAGGTCTCACCTGATAGGTTGGGCGAGTTGATGGCTGAAAAAGCAAACAAGGAAACCAAGTCAGAACTGAGGTTCATGGCTGTGCAAAGTGTGCCTAGGCTGGGGGTCAAGGAGAAGGGTCTTCAGAGCCAGGACTGGGGACCAGTAGGCCTGATCTGTAATGACACGGTTAGCCTGCACAATGGGGTGACCCAAGTTCAAGGGCGATCTAGGAGGGGTATATTTAATGGGCCCACCCCTCCTGCTACCACCAGAGCTGCTGCCACCACCATCACCTACGCTCTGTGTAGTGGATGATTCGGGAAGCCATGTCACCAGCCCCAAAGGTGGTGTACGGTGTGAGGCGGATCTCATAGCTGTGAGGCACACGAAGATCAGTCAGGATGTACTCCAGCAGCTGCCCCTTCTCCACACGCCGCACAGGGATGGCCTTGACCATGGCATTGTGCTGGTTCAACTGTGGATACAGGAGAGTTCCCAGATGCCCAGCAGGCCATAGTCTCCCCTGGAGAGACAACCCAGGCCCTGGAATGCTTCAGGGGAGCAGAAAGAGCAAAAGTCTGGGACATTGGCCCTCGGCTTCCCCATCTTCAAGATGGGGCAACTTGCTGTTCCAGGCCCCCTCCCCAGGGTTGTCACCATGTTAACAAGGATATATAATGGTTACTATAGCAACAGGTAAGGGACAATTAGTGTGTCCTGGGCACTATAAAGTGCTTAGGCATCATAACTCATCTAATACTCAAAACAACAATCCTCTGAGATGAAATAGTAACACTACCCCCACTTCACAGATGAGCAAATGAAGGTCAAAAGAGCTGTAATCTTACTAAACTCTTCACATTCTGCTCCTGTCCCCAGGCCCTGTCCCCAAGAGTACACAGTCTTCCCCGCCCACTACTGCCGCTTGGGCAGGGCAGGACCACATAGACTGGACCAGGCAGGCATGAGAGCAGCCAGGCATAAGGGGCACTGTCCCACAGAGCTCCTGCTCTCAGCCCTGGGTACCAGAGGAGATGCTCACTCTAGGAGCCATATTGACCTTGTCCTGCACCCAGCGGTCTTGTGTGTGGCTCACAGCTGTGCCCAGAGACAGTACGGAGGACACAGTGTGCTCAGAGGCTCCTGGCTCTGGCTGCTACATCCAGACTCTTCTCTGCTTCAGAGAAGTTGCCTAGACAGGAGGGCTGTGTCCAGGAACTCCTCCCGTCTCTATTTCCAGGACCCGCCACCATAACCGCACCCTACTGGCCATGCCTCACTCCCTGGCCCACCTGGCGGATGCTGAGTCTGTAGTTGAGCACGGGGTCCACAGCGTCTGGCTCCCTCTGCGTCCACTGTAGCACGTAGGAGTAGTTCTTGGACAGCTTGTGGCTGCGGGTGGGGTTGGGGGTGTCGAAGTAAAACTCCGGGCTGTAGGCTTTGGCTGAGAGGGCAGGGAGGGGGCACGGGGCCGTGGAGGGTGGAGGTGGGAGAGACATGGAAAGAGGAGCCGTGGGAAGGGGGTGGTCAGAGGTGGGGGCGACAAAGAGAAAGGGGTGTCGTGAGGAGAGTTGGCGTTGGGAGGCGAGGGGATGAGGAGGATGCAGGTGAGGCGGGAACGGAGGGGGTGGTTGTAAATTCCAAGAGGGGATGTCGGTGAGAATAGCGAGGAAAGGCCAAGGAAGAAGCAGAGAGATTGGTAAAGACGAGGGTCAGGCATATAGCGAGGGAAGAAAGAAGAAATGGCGGGTGGAGGTCAAAAGGTGGGGAGATAGGGAAAATGGGGGTACAGGAAAAGGGAAGGAGGTGGGAAATGTCACAGGGGCCTCAGGCTGGCAAAGTTGAGTGGGTGGGGAGGGGCCTGGGAGGTGGCCAATGACCTGCATCTCTAGCCCTGCTACTGAGAGGATTAAGTGGTTCAAGAATTAAAGGGGCACCTGGTGCCTTGGAGGGGCTATTGAGAAATCTGGGGGTGCCAACCAATAGGGAAACAGGTCTCCCAGGCTCACTGCCACCAGATCTGGCAGGAAGGTAGCTCTCAAAAAGGAGAGGAGAATGGGAGGCCACTGGCCACCCTGTCCATTACCTTAGGCTCTCTCAGCAATCCCCACCATGCTGTCCCCCATCCTGGCCCATCAGCAGCCCTGTGGGCTCATGGGGAGAGGCCTGATGCAAAGGAGAGGCTGAGAAGGATGTCTGAGCACCCAACAGCCTGCACCTCTAGGGTGGCAACTGGGGAGAAGGAGAGGAGGAGGGCTGGGAGGATTGTGTTCTGGCCAGCCAAGCCTCATCCTGACATTCCCCAGCTTTTTAGGGGCATCTTCTACCCTTCAAGCTGCTGCAAGAGGGATACCCAACGGTTTTCCCCATCCGCAGCCTCTGGGGCCAAGAACCATAGAGGAAGAGCTAGAGTTACGGCTGAGACGGGTCCAGCCCGAGTTCTGAGTGTGAGCGGTATTGGAGGGACAGAAACACTGGGATGGATGAGGCTGAAGGGGTCTAAATCTACCGTGGTCGTTTGCAGAGACTGGTTTGAAAGGGACATGGCTGTAGGAAGCCAAAGAAAGGGACCGAACCCTCACCAGCGGGGAACCTCGGGGAGAAAGCGGGAGCGCAAGGATGGAGGGGCGTGGTCTTGAGGGGGCGGGCCTTCGAGAAGAGGTCAAGAATTGGATCTGGGCTCCGCTGGGCGGGGTCTACACTTGGCACGGGCAGGTCTTGGAAGAAGAATGCCTAAGATGGCAGAAGCAGGACTGAAAGAGAAGCCCAGCTAGGTGTGGCAGGGCCACAGCGTGTGGAGCCTGGCTTCAGGTGGGCGTGGGCGGGAAGGCGGGGGTGCGGCCAACCGGACGCTCACCGGAGACCTGGAAGAGGCAGGTGGCTGAGCCCACGTCGTTGGAGACGCTGCACTCGTAGCTGCCGCTGCTGTCACGGGTCAGGGCGTCCAGGCGCAGCTCGGCGTGATCGGTGGCCTCTGTGGCGGCGGGGACAACAGGTGGAGGGGGCAGCAGCTGTCCTTTGAAGCGCCACACGGCCGAGGCGATGCGCTGGGGGCTGCCACGCAGGAGCGTGCAGCGCAGGAGCACCGGCCGGCCCAGGGCCTGGCGCACGTCCTGGGAACTGGGCTCCACCTCTGGCGGGACTGGGAACCAGGGCTGCGGTCAGTAGGACCGTGGAGGAGGTGGCTTATTTGTCCCCCAATCCCGTGACCCTGGCCTAGGAGGATCTCAGGGCCGATACACACTCGCAACTCATTCATACAACAGCCAGGCTCAGTCTGCCAGCGGTTCCCTCCAGCCATGCTTCCCAGACTGGGCCTCTGGTTGTGCTCAGCGGGTCCCTCGACCAACACGTAACGAAAGACCGCACAGCCACGAAGCTTAGAGCACTATCGCTAGACCTAGTTCAAATCCAAGCCTTGTTGTACAAACTGAGGCAAATTATTTAGCTTTTCTGTGCCTCTGCAGAGGAGTCGTCAGAGTTTTCAGGTGTGCAAGCAGTAGCTGGAGGGGTGGGAGTGGCCTAGGCTGGGTGTCTGGGGAGAGGACTCACAGTGCACTGTCAGCTGCACCTGAGCCTCCCGGGATCGTACGTTGAAGCCATTGTAGCGAGCCGTCTGGCAGCGGTAGGTGCCGCTCATGTCACGGCTCACGCGCTCCAGCCGCAGCTTCCCATCCGGAGTCTCTTCCAGGGCCAGCCCTGAGGGCAGCAGGGCGACCTCTTTGTCCATGCGAGACCACAGCACTGGCGGCCGGGGTTTGCCCCGCACTTCACACTGGAGCTCGGCAGGAGAGCCCTCGCGCACGGTTACCACCGAGCGGCCCTTGGGCACACTGATGGTGGGCGGCACTGGAGGAGGGTGAGAGGGGTGGACATAGTCAGGGATCCCTGGTCCCTGATGTGGGGCTCTGCCTTTCCGCCTTATCCAGCCCGTGGGTCCCACAGTCCCTAAGAATGCTCGGAGCACAGCTCAGTGGCTGGCCTCCCCCAATCCTCTCCACCTCAGGCTCTCCCAGCTCAGAAAGAGCCCCGAAGTCAGCCTAACCAAGTCCACTTCCCTAACAGTCACACAGGGGTGTCCTATTTTTCTTTTTCTTCTTGCAGGAGAGTGAGAAAGGATCTCCTGTAGTCTACCCAAGCTGGCCTTGAACTTGTTATGTAGCTGAAGCTAACTTTGAACTCACCCTCCTGCTTCAGACTCTCAAGCGCCTTTAACCTCTCCCTTCCCAGCATTACTTCTGGCCCTTCAGCATTTTTTAGAGATTTATGTTTGTATGTATTTATGTGTGTAAGCATGTGTATGCACACATGCACGCATTGCCTAGGGAGGCCAGAAGAGGGCACTGGATCCCCGGGAACAGGAGTTACAGAGGGTTGTGAGCCATCCTGGATTTCCAACGCTGATTAGGATGCTGGGAGCCAAATTCTTGTCCTCTACAAGTGCCCTCAACCACTGAACCATCCCTCCAGCTTTTCTTGCCTACCGTATTAGCACACCACCTTAACTCTACCCTCGACTTCCAACATCCTATAGCCCTCCTTCCAAAGTAATAAGCACACTTGGTTTCAGAAGGGCGTGCAGGCCAGGGCCTTCTACGTGACAAGCCAGTGGCATCGCAGCTGAGCCGCAGCCTAGTGCTGAAATCACTATTAGAGTTCTGTTGTTCAGTCAAACCCACTCCATCCCAATACACTGCCAAATGGAGGGTTCTGAGAAGACCTCCCTGGGTCTTAACCCACATCAAACGTTTTATCATTAAATGTCAAGTATTGAACATTAAATATAATTAACTATAAAGCAATTATTCGTAAATGACTATACAAACCAGGTGAAAGGCCAGTTATCTGGTTTCTATGAGTTGTGTCCTGCCAACATCTGTACACCTATTGGCTTCCATTTCACAGCTTTCTCTTGGTATTTTGGAGCCAGTTTGTTCATTTCCCATCCCCCTCTAGGTTTAAATTGTTCCCATAGGCGTTTACAAGGCTTCTGTACTCCAGGCATTGGACCTGTGAGCCCAAAGCAGAACCAGCCCTAGGCTGCTTCCCTCAGTAGGACACTTCCGAGCTCCCCTCCCATAAAGAGATGCCCCTCCCGTGGACCCTCAGGTTAAAGCTCTATACTCAGGCTCTGGACTCCCATTACCCCCAGCCTCAGCTCCCATCTGTGCCCCAGTGTCCCAGCTGTGTAACTCACTTTATGAGGAATCTGCTCACCTACCCGAGATACACCTAGTCTCCTACACTGGGCAGCCCCCCATGTTCTTTTTTTTTTGCTGTACCCCTTCTGGGTTTATGTCCTCACCTAGCAGAGCCCACAGCACCTCCAAGATTCATGTGGAACACACCTCCTGCAGAAAGGCTTCTCTGGCTTCCTAGGCAGCCTGGCCTTCCTTTGCTTGTGTCCCCTTTACAGACCCCCTCCTTGGCCTCCTAGGCAAGAGTTCCAGCGTTTTCCCTGCCCTCTCCCTTCTCTTAACATCCCTAGCTCCCCTGCCCAGACAGCGAGTTCTGAGGAAGGGACTGGTGAGTTCTTAGTTTGCCACAGCTTTGCACAAAGGACTCTGCAAAATCAATCTGTGGTCTTTGTAGAGTTCCCATCTACTCTGAGGTCCTGCTAGGGCCCATCTCCTTCTAGAAGCCTCTTCTGCACTCTCCAGTCTCATTGGGTTTCCATGTGTGCAGATGTCAGGGTGAGAGGGTCCGCTGAGGTCACTGAGTCTAATTGGCCACCAAGAGAAATTGAGGTCAGAGCTTAAGTGTCAAAGGAAGAAATACTCATAACGATTAGAATTGGTAGTGTACTGGTTGGTCACGTGACTCCCCAGCCAAGATTAGCTGGCTTCTCAGTAGAAGGTCCTAGAGCCCTCTCCCAACAACCACCCTCAGGCCTCATGCCATCTTCCCGTAATGCCAAGCTCAGACTCCAAAGGCCCCTGGCCGGGCTCCCCTCCACCCCCAGCTCCACTGCTTGCTAAATGTCTCAAACTCAAGTTTCTAAGGCTTGCTTCTTCCTCAGTAAAATGGGAAGATAAATTGCTACCCGTGACCAGCTGGCAAGATAACTCCATGGTAAAGGCACTTGCTGCCAAACCTGACCACCTGGGTTTGATACCTGGCACCTACATGGTAGAAGGAGAGGTACGTGTCTACACATGCATATCCACACAGAATAAAGGAGTAAAACAGTGGGGAGGGGGAATCCCTATCACTATAAAATAAGTCACAGAGGTGAATGAAGAAATCACACGCTCATAAGAATACACTCAATTTCCTATTATCAACTCGTCGTATTATAATAATTATTATAAGAATAAAGACCTGACTCTTCACCATGGCCTGTCACAGGATGCATTCTGCCCCCTCAAAATCCATATGTGGTCATCCTAATGCCAGTGTATGAAAAAAATGTGGCTATATTGTAGGCAGGCCTTTTAAGGCTGAAGCCAATGGGATCTCCCTTAATCCAGTCTAGGACACAGACATGAACAGGGAGAAGATGCCACCAGTCAGCCAGGGAGCCCAACTCTACTGGCACCTTGACCTCAGACCTCCAGTCTCCATGCCTGGGAAGTCTTCAGGGTGGCCTCTCTGAGCTTGTACCATTCCACTCTCCTGGCCACCATCCCTCTCCCACCCCCGGAGGACCAGTGCACTCTCCCTCCTGGCCACCGTCCCTCTCCTACCCCCAGAGGACCAGTGTACTCTCCCTCCACCACAGTGATTCTGCATACGCTGATTCTGTGACCTCCCTGGCTCTCACTTGCTTAGCACAATCTTGCTCCTCCCTCAGATCTCATTCAAATTACAGCTTGCAGTGATACATTTATTCATGAACTGTCTGAAATAGGTTCATCTTCCTACCAAGCTCAAGGAACACAGCATTTCCTCTTCCCGTCACTCTACCTCAAGACTTGTCAAGGGGCCTGGCTATCACAGAGCCCCAACATGTGTGTATGGCATGAACAAATGGCATCCTCCTGCTAGACACTCATTTTCAAATTGCTATGTCCCTCCCATCCCACTCCCCACCACACACACTACTTTGGGCCTCTAGGGCTTCCCCATGGTTCCCAATGCCCCCACCTGTCTCAGAGGAGATGTTGACCTCAATGCTGAGGTCAGGCACCGGTGATCCTGGGAAGGACGCCATGCACAAATAAGTGCCATAGTCACTAAAATGCAGGTCAATGAGCTCCAGGCTGCTGGTGATGGCTGGCAACTCGGGGTCATTTCGGGTCACCAGCAGTCGCTTGGACATGCGTGCCGGCTTGCCATTTTTGAACCACTGGTAGGTGACCTTCTCCTGGGGCACCGCATCCACATGGCACGATAGCTTCAGGTCCTGGCCGAGCTGAATGTTCTCGCTCTCTTTGATCACATCAGGGGTGATCTGGAATGTGGCATTCTTCAAGGCTGCAAGGAGATGGAGAGAGAAGGGCTGGGGCTGACCCAAGGACAGGTATCCACATCCCGCTGCAGCTTCTCCTCTGAAGTTGGCTGCACCCCACCCCAGCACTCCCCCTCCCCGTCTCAGTCTGGAAATGGTTCCAATGGCTCAGAGGTGTTTTAATAGCTTAAAAAGAGCTCAGAACAGAAAAGTGGGGTTGGTGCTGACTCCAGGCATTATTAATGAGCACACTCCATCAGTGAGTGCTGCTGGCCCAGGCATCACACATGGATCAGCGCTTACAACCCGTCCCACTGTCTCCAGAGGGAACCAGGGTTCCGCCAGTCTAACTTGTGACTTGTGCCCTCAAATCCTTCTTGTCCACACACTACTTTGTTTTCATTTGTGTTTTAAACCTTGTGTATACAAAGTACTGATATAAAAGGAAACATAGGACTCAATAACTGCTCTATCTAGTGTGGATCCAAAGGAAATTGAAGAGCAATTAATTGCACACACACCCTATTTTGTACGGTCTGATTTTTTACAACAAGACTGTGTGATTTTTTTAAATGATATAAAGCCAATATGATGCTCTTGCATGCAATTGCAGGACATCACTTGGTTTAGAAAACTAAGGTCTGGATGCTTTTGAAAATGTGGGTCTCGTTTGAAGTCAGTCAAAGCCCTGCCTAGGCGAGGTGCTAATTTGATAGAACACTGGTTGGTACGGTGGCTTTGAGATCAGCCTGGATAACACGGGCTGCAGAGCCACCCTGAGATGTGACCACAACTCTGAATGTCCAGAAAGATCTCACCACCCCAGGTTTTCAAGGTCAAGTGGGGTCAGGTGGAGACAGCTCATCTTTGATGGGGAAGAGAAAGCTATGGTCAGAGAGCTCCGACCTTGCTAATTTATTTCTCAATTCAAGTCAAATTGAAGAGAATTGGCTTCTTGCTGAGAGGAGACCAGAAAGAGATGAACACAGAAGCCAGTCCTGAGGCTCAGTTATGTTTGTTGGCACCTGCACTTGACTTTCAAGCCTAAAGGCCTGGGAATAAGCCTGGCTCTTTTTTTCCCACTTGTTTGTTGTTTTAAAAATTATTTTAAATGTGTATTAGCATTTGCCTACACACACACACACATATATATATATATGCACCATGTGTGTGTACAGTGCCCATGGAGGCCAGTAAAGGGTCTTCTCCCTTGAAATTGGAATTACAGGTGGGTGTAAGCCACAGTGTGGGTGCTTGGAACTGAATTCAGGTCCGCTGCAGGAGCAGCAAGTGCTCTCAACTGCTGAGCCATTGTTCCAGTCCATGGTTTTGATTTTTGACACTGGGTCTCAGGCAGCCCAGGCTAGCCTTGGACTTCCCATGTAGCCTAGGATGACCTTGACTCCTGATCTTTCTGCTTCCACCTCTCAAGGGCTGAGATGACAGGCCTGCACTACCATGATCTGAGAGTTTGGGTCATTTAAAAAAAAAGTCACCTAACTGCATAAGTGAAAAAGAAGAGGAAGAGGAAGAAGAAGAAGAAGAAGAGGAGGAGGAGGAGGAGGAGGAGGAGGA
>LOJH01015799.1:0-13561 GCA_001685095.1 Ellobius talpinus | reverse complement strand
GAAGGAAGGAAGGAAGGAAAGTATTTCTTACTTTTGTTTCTAATATATACTTTTTACAGTTTCCAATCTTTTATCTCTTGAGTTTTAGCATAGGTTGGCCAATGGAAATCTTCACAGACAGAGTATGTGAAAGCAAAGATAAACTGTATCTTATCCCTTGAAGGGTGAAGAATAAACAGAGGCTACATTCATCTGCTAGGGAAGCGTTTGCCTAGTATCATCTCCCACTAGATTATGAAAACTGTGCCACTTTATTTCTCTTCTTAGTTTCTGTTGATTCCCTTGTTCTATCAACACTTACGTAACTGATTCTCCTTCATTATTTTCATTGAATGTGTTAAATTTCCTAACAGTGCTCTTATTTGTATAGACTCTCAGCACAAAGTTTCAGCAAGCAGTGGTAACCAATGCTCACCCTCCTTTAGTGAACCATTTGACCCATGGATAGAAATAGATTATAATCTTTCTATTGGTATCTTAAACTGTAATTTCTCACTTAGGTCATTTATATACTATAGATATAGAAAGAAATATATAAAAGCAGTGCAATTTAGGATATTTTATATACCTTAATAATGTTTAAGACTTAATTCTATAAAAAGAAAATGGTATTTGCAATGAAAGAATGAGTGCATGATAACTTTTTCTCCATAGTCCATTTCATCCACATAGATTTTCAAATATCTTTCTCAATAAGTTCTGGAAATTCTTTGTTAAAATATGAGGTCTATTATGATCTTGGAAACCAGCTTCTTTGAAGCAGCATCAAGAGTTCATCATTTATACACCGTTTTCCTCTTTTTTTCATGTAACTGATTAGCCACACAGACTTCTAGAAAATCAGATTTGCAGTAACATTAGACCTTCAAAGAATACATATGAGCCTTGGATTTTTAATCTATAAAACTGGATTCTTCTTCATGGAGTCATTCAGTAGTTGTCAAGATAAATTTCCCCTACAAACCTACAATAAATTCAATTTTTACAGAAACTACTAATTTTGCTACATCATGTTACTTTAAGGATTAATCTGCAACACTATGTTTTCTTGAAAAGTATTCTCACAGACTTTTAAATCATAATGATCTAAGACACGGTCACATGAATTCTCTATCAAGGATATGAATTATATCCAAGACTGGCTTTCATTTCCCCTTGCACAAAACTCTAGTCTTTTTATATAACTTTTCATCAGTGAGGTCATGTAGTATTCTAGCTCATGTTGGGTGGTATTGTGAGATATTTGATTATATTGTGCAAAGTTGTCTCTATTTTACCTCACCTTCCTGAGGCACCTTCTGACTGGTTTACTAATAAACTGAATGTCCAATAGCTAGGCATGATAGTAAAGGCAGGACATCAAGGGAAAGAGAGGAATTCTCGGAAAGAATCAAAGAGATGGGTTTTGCCAGCAATACTTGGAGGAAGTTGGATATACAGTATGGAGGAGAGGTACCGAGCTATGTGGCAGAACATAGAATAATATAAATGGATTAATGTAAGTTATAAAAGATAGTTAGGAACACACATAAGATAAAGCCAAGCTTGTATACTTAATAAAAATTTTCTGTGGCATTATTTGAGAGGTGATGATCCAAAGAATGTCTGACATCAATTGACACCTAATGAGGAGGCCCATATATTCAAGCATAGGGCTGGTGAGCAGCTGATGAGCTACCTAACAGAAGGCTAGATGGAAAATCCTATTATAACTTATCCCAACAACATACCAGAGCTAAGGCACATAAATATGGCTCCTGACAAGTGCCGAGATGAGCATAAAGTTCTGCTTTCACTGACCCAAATGGGGCAGACACAGTCACCACTTTCAGGTGCTAAGCAGAACCCACAAGAAGTCTAGAGGCTCACAAAAGGACTCTGTAACAATTTTGAAAATTTTCCTGGAACCACAGCATGCAGAAATTCAGGTACAGACTGAGAAAACCCCTGAATACATACAGTATGCTTCAAAATATGCCTAGGTGTTGAAGAAAGAAAACAAAATGGGTACAGACAATCATAAAAAAGAGTTTGAAATGATAAAGATAAATCTTTAAAGAGAAAGTAAAGTAAAACAAAAATAATATTCATGTAAGGATGGGTAATATGATAATACATTATGTTTGGAATCTATATAGTACTTTATTAATTTAAATTTTTTAAATGCGAATAAGCATAAAACAATAGCTGTGAAGAGACATTGGATAGTGGAAAAAACTGTAAAATTAAGGCCTCCTATCCTATATATTTTAAGGAAGTCTTAGCTTCAGAATGGAAGTCAGGAATGTATTACAGTGGAAAATGTTGTGCCTTTGTTCCCATGGGAAATAAAAAGTTATGGATTCATTCAAAATTGATAAAGACCAGATTAGACATGGGGACGCCTCCTAAAAATCTTGGCTGCATGCATGAAGGAAAAAAAAACAAGAAAAACTACAAGACAGGTGGACATATAAGCTGATTTTGCTACATATGATTCAGCTCTGAGACTAGATGGGACATGATAAACCTTGTTGGCTGCAGAGTATTCATAACTTATTATTACATGCCATATTTCCATATGGCATGTATGAAGAGTTATATTACAGTTTGGATATGTAGCCCAAATGGACTTAGAAAGTTGACAGATACCTTTTACCTACACAAACATAAAAGGACAGAGAATCATCTTTAGATGACTAGTGCACATTACACATTGCATACTGTGTTAATGCAGATATGTATGCTATATATATTTAAAGGTTTGTAAGTATTCAGAAAAAGAACCAGACACCAATGAAGACAAGTTTCCAGCTTTTCAAAATGCCTCTCTTATAGTTTCCTCAAAAATCTTCATCAAGAACAGCTTCAAAGTGGCTAACTAAAATTATCCAACCTCATAGATACTCCTGTAAGGACTATCATATAAACCCTATACCTTCCCATCACACAGAGACTGGACAAAAACATGATACAGCTATTTCTTCTAAGACATGACCCTTATACATTTTCTCAGGTTCTCCTAAAGATGCTATCATCCCTAGACAGCAGGAAATAATTCTATGAACCCAGTATCCACATTCCCAGAAGATTGGGTAAGTGATTTGGGGCATTTGGTGAGTTATGGATATCTGGGTTATTTAGGTGGTTTAGTTGCAAGTTGTTATTGGTTATAGTCAAGGAGGAAACTTAACAAAGGAGGTTGGATTAAGTGATTTCTTTTTTCTTCCATTCTTCCTTTCTTTTTGTTTTCTTCTATCCTTCTTTCTCTCTGATCTAGTGATAAAAAAGGGAGAGGATATAGGAACAATAGGCTAAAGGGGCAGATTACTGAATCCACTAAAACACAACAAGTTTGAAATATTTTACATTGCTACATTGAATTACTAAATATTGATATAAATTTACAGTTATTTTGTTATAACATATTATATACATTTCTATTTTTGTTTAAGGTTTGTACATATTCAGTTCATTTAAAAATTATAAAGTTCTAGTCCTTGAAAGTTATTATGACAAACTGTTTAGGATAATTTAAAAATGCATTTTAGTTGTTAGGCATCTGTAACAATCAAACTTGCAGTAATACTGGGAATAATTTCAAGGTTAAACAGGGATATATTTTAGTGAGGTTGATGATCTTAAAACACTACAGAGATCAAAAGAATATTGCATCAAAAATGTCTTAATAATATAAGGCTTTTTGTGACAGTGAGATACATCTGCTCCTGACAGCACAATTCTACTTCAGAGAAGATAATGGACATTGAAGAACCTTCATATGGAGCTTGCTTTAAATGTGACAAAGTTAGTTCCTAGGCAAGAAATGTCACTTGCCTCTAAAGCTTTCAGTATGCTGGACAAATTGCACAATTGGACACAAAGGGAGTCAACTGCCAAACTTTACCAAGACAAGGCAGGAGAGTCTTTCAAAATTCCTGCTTTACAGAAAGTCTGTCAGATATTCTAGGCCTACAGACAGAAGATGGATGCCCCAGCATTGCAGAAGAACCTTGGGGGATTGACCAAGCAGCCAGATGTTTCTGTTATTTCTATAGTTTTGGGAGTTGCTTGCTCTGCACTTCTTGTTTACTCAGATAATATTTTATCTTTTTAAGGTCTCTGATGGGGCTGAAAAATACAGTTATAGTTTTATGGGTTTCCTTATTTTCAACTTACAACTTTACAAAATAAGGAACTTTTCAAACTTACAAAAGAGATTTAAAGTTTATAAAGGTTGAGAGACATAAAAGCATAAGTCATCTATCTAAGAGAATGGTTTAAGGACTAAAAATATATTTTTATCTTGGTAATACAATTTTTGATAGAAAGTGGTTTAGGTATAACACTTCTGACTCACCTATATAAGACAGATAATTCTCCAAATTTACAAAATATAAATGTATGGAACATTGTGAATATAATTCTTACCTTGTAATTGTTTTTTATTATATTTAATTTTACCCTGTTAAAGATAAAGCCTCTCCTTTTTATTTAGACAAATGGGGAAATGTTGTATGATATTTGTTCACGCTGTTTGAAAATGTTTCTGTTTTACCTCATCTGCCTAAAGTGCCTTTTGATTGGTTTAGTAAAGGCCTGAATGGCAAATAACTAGCTAGAGAGGCTAGATAGGACTTCTGGTGAGAGAAAGGAAGTCAGGGGAAGAATCTGAGAGATGGGGGAATTCACCAACCAAGCATGGAAGAAGTGAGACATACAGTACTAAGGAGCAATAACAAGCTACGTTGCAGAATGTAGATGGATATAAATGGGTTAAATTAAGTTTGAAGGGTTAGTTGGGAACAAGCCTAAACTAAGGTCAAATTTTATACTTAATAAGAAGTCTCTGTGTCATTATTTGGAATTTGGCCATCTGAAGAAAGTCCAACTACAGGGTGATGACACTGTTTGTGGGCAAAAGTGAACAAATGTCCTGTCATCCAAGATAAGAACTTAGGAAAGAGCAAAATAAAACCAACAAGTTCCATCTTGGTCAAACTGGAGTATTGTTGAAGAGTTATAAGACCATGAATGATTCAAAGGCAATTGCATTAATTAAAGCCAATCCCAATCAGAATGATGACTCGCAGAAACTGTAACCATGGAGCTCTCTCTGCCCTGCTTACAGGAAGTTCAACAGGTCAGAAAGTCTCCTACCACCATCAGCCCTATTAAATCTACATAACCTTGAGGAAGAACACTGTGCATCTGGTAAATTTCATTAACTTCTTTAGACTTTTTGAATTGTTTACTTCTTAAGTCTAAAGGATATTCCTTTACAACTTGCTCAATTTTATTTATTTGTTTGTGTGCTTGTTGTTTGTTTTACATTCTGATGTCGGTTTTCCCTCCCTCTCCTCCCCCAGGCCCTGCCCCATCTTTCCTCTGTCCGTACCCCATCTACTCCTGCTTCCTTTCAGAAAATGGCTAGCCTCCCACAGATACCAACAAAACATGGCATTTCAAGTAGCAGCAAAACTAAGCATCTCCCCTCATATTAAGACTGAACAAGGCAACCTAATATGAGGAATAGGTTCCCAAAAGTCAACAAAAGAGTCAGAGATAGCCCATGCTCTCAATGTTAAGGGTCCCAAAAGAAGACCACATTACAGAACTATACCAAATATACTGAAGACCTAGGTCACTTCAATGTAGGATCCCTAGTTATCAGGTCAGTCTCTGTGAGCCTCTATGAACCTAGGTTAGTTGATTCTGTGGGTTTTCTTGTGTTTTCTTTGACGCCACCAGCTCCTGTATTCCTGCCTCCCTCTCTTCTGCAGGATTCCCTTAGCTAGGCCTAATGTTTGTCTATGGGTCGCTGCATCTGTTTCCATCAGTTGCTGGATGAAACCTCTCTAATGACTATCGGGCAAGGCAACAACCTTTGAATATAGCAGAATATCATTAGGTATTATTACGTTGACTTTTCTGCCAGTCCTCTTTGGTTCTATCCTATGTTTCTGGGGAATCCAACTTCTGGGTCCTGGCACTCTAAGCAGTATGTGGGAAGAGCTTTTTTTCATGGCATGGGCTTGAGACTGGACTAGTCATTGGTTGGCCACTCCCATAATCTCTGTGTCACCCTTACCCCAGCACATCCTCTAGGCAGGAAAGATTGTAGGCTAAAGGTAACATGGCTGAGTTGATGTTCCTTTCCCTCCACTGGAAATCATGCCTGATCAAAGGAGATGGCCAGTTCAGGCTGCTTATGCCATACTGCTAGGATTCTTAGATGGGTCTTCCTTGCAAATTTATGGGAGAAAAGTTAACCAAACTTCACTTATAGAGATGATATGATCAAATCAACTGTCCCCATGGATTTTTATGAATTGTTTCATTATTGCTATAGTGTAGTCATTTGGTCCTAAGTTCTATAAATACTACATTTATATTGTCTGAATCATAAAAGCATTGAAATGCAAGTCTGCTTCACAAATACATTTAATAATTAAATTGACCTCAAAAAGTTTTGTGTAGCACAAATTTTAATTGATTTTAATAATAAAACATAGAGTCAGATATTAGGAGGTTAAAGCTAAAATTCAGAGAAGTAGTGTGGCCAGCCACTAGAAAGACCTTTTACCTCTGCCAATGCTCAGACTGAAGGGGTGATCCTGTACTCAGACTGCATCCTCAGACTGCCACTGTCTCCACCAAACCTCAGTCTGCATCTGAGCTCCTGTCTCCTTCCACCTTAAATTCCTGTCTCCTCCCAGACATATCACTCCTGTCTCCATTTCCCTAGTGCTTGAATTAAAAGAGTGGAATTCCAAGTGCAGGGATCACCCTCGTGTCAGCTCTATTTCTCTTTTAGTCAGATTCAATCTTGTGTATCCCAGGGTGGCCTTGAACTAACAGAGATCCCTCTGTTTCTGTCACCAGAGTCATGGGATTAAATGTGTATGTCACCTCTTATTGGTCTCTAGTGGCTTATCACTGAGCTCTAATCTTCAGGCAAGCTTTATTTGTAAAACAAAACATTACTACAGTTGTATCCATTTTTCTTGTCTCTTAGAGCAAGCAAATCTCATAGATGACTAGTAGAAGAAGGACTTTAATAAAATAATGGTGTACATAAATGAATATTTATAATTGAAAAGGATGCTTTCTGGAAATGAATATGAAGCACAATAAATGAAGAACTTCGCTTATTTTGGAGGAGGGAATTTTTTTTCTAAAACAAGATTTAGGCTAAACTCAGTATAAGGAGTTGGATTAAATTTCAAAAGCAGTGGTGGAAGGTTTTATTCTCAGCAGAGAAAAGAATATGCAAAGACATTGTGCTATTCAGAGCTTTCTAAAGGAATATGTGTGTATGTGAACATATATATATATATGTATATATAGTATATATACATCTGTATGTACATATGTGTGTGCATGAATACATATACATTATATGTGTATATGTGTGTATATGCCTATAGGATATGATATGGACAATCCAACAATGGCTATTGTACACTGGAAAGACCAGTAATTTGGTATATTTTCAGTTCACAAGGATGGAAGCTCCAGCTGTCCTGTTCTGGTAATAAAGACCTGGAACAGAATGTCTGGAGAGCTACTGGTCTTCAGTCTACCTAGAAAGCCTGAAAAAAAAGAGCTTTAATATTGGCAAAAGAATTATGCAGCAACAATATGGGTGAAATGAGCAGTGACGGTGAGGGAAAGTTGGCAAAAAAAAGTGTTTTCTTTCTTCTGTGTCCTTTAATCTGAGATTCTACCAAAGGTGCCACCTACATCTTGAGTTGCTCTTCTAAACAGTCTTATCAAAAACATCCCTCACAGGAGTTTCTATCAACTTATGTCTTTCTGATTCCAAATGCAGTCAGTTCACAAACAAGTTTTTCCATCACAGAAAGTAGACAAGTTAAGCATAACAAGGAGAGATGTTGACAGACCACTGAGCCTGAAGCATAGTAAGCTATGGAGTAATAGACAAAGTCAGAAAAACTGGGACAAAGAGCAGGAAAGACTTCACAATCATCTTCTCCTTTAGCACTCAGTTCTCAGTTCTTTGCTAATAATGACCTGGTTTCTACAACATATAAAATGCTGATGTTTTCAGAAACTACCATTGATTGCATCATCATTATTAAACACCCCATTCTTGTACCTCTTTCTTATCCATTGGAAAACTCAATGAAAATCTTCCTTGGGCAATATGACATGCTGTGTTTTCTAAACATTGGGACAACATGTCAATAACCAGAGTCCAGTCTGCTTTTCCAGACCCTTCAAATTAGAAGTGAAATTGATTGTCCCTTTTCTTGTGGGGTTTGAGCCTTGTAACTATCTTGCTTAGATATATAGGAAAACTGATGTTGAATGTCTTTCAAGGCATTTTCAGAAAAGACAATGCAGGTTCTACCTGGTACACTTCCTTGTGGTGATTTTCTCACAATCCAGCTATTATGTTATGTCATGTTGTGTCATCTAATATCATGTCATGTTTCACACTGCATAGATAGAGTTTCCACTAGCAATCATCACAGCTGTCAGGTATCTGAAAGAGCAAACCTACAGAAGACTCAAACTTTCTATATAAAATTGGTCAAATGAATAAAGACAAGCAGTTTCCAGTGAGTCCCTTCTAAACTGCAGACATAGGGCAGAATAAAGGTCATTGTTTTCTTTGTCTAGATTTTTAAAATATAAATAGATAACCAGAACAAAAAAATGATCTGATAGTCTACTCTGTGTTTCTATCACAGTCTGTCTCTCGTTCTCTCTGTGTGTGCAAGTGTGTGTTTGTGTGTCTTTATCTTTCTCATGGTTTTCTAGGAAAATGCTATGGCAACTTGTTCTTTTTTCAGATTAGGTTTCCTTGAATCAAATCCTGACTACTTCTTTCTACGCAATAAAGTATGAGTTTCTATGTCTCTCTCTCTGTGTGTGTCTCTGTCTGTCTGCCTCTATGTGTGTATGTGTGTGGCATGCATCTACCAAGTTCTAGTCTATGTCTTTGCAAAGTCTTTGCACTGCACTCAGTATCTGACCTCTTTATTTGATAAGGTTTTATGTGTTTATGTTTTCACATCATTTCTTCCTGAAATTTTTCTAAGAGTTTTTATTATCTTTGAGTAATGCAAGTATTGAAGGGGCAGTTGAAACCAATTGTACTGTATTATTTTAGAAATTTGCCTTCAATGCTTACTTCTGTGCATCACTTGAGATTTCTATTACTCAGTAATTTTCCAAAATGAGACTGAGTTCCTTAATGGAGGACTTGCTTGTAAAACGATAACGGGGGAAAAAATTCCTGAAACAAATGAGAATATGACAAAACATGAGGAAAAGTTACTTTCTGATCACGTTTTTATTTTAGGTAAAGAAAATATCCTTTTACAAGAGGCAAAATTTGGAAAGCAATAAAAGACAAAACATGATTAATTACCTTGTTTTTGAATGCATAAAACAGCTGAGTTAAATTTGCTTGTTTTTGAACTTTCAGTGATTGGGTGTTTGCTCTCAGCTTTATCCACTAATTTCTGTTCGAAATGACATTTATACCTTTAGAAAAAGTTTTAATGGATGGTTATGTCTTAATATCGAGATGACCTCAATGGGAGTAGTCCAAGCTAATAATTAGTAGTTACCTGGCAGAGATGCCTAAATAAAGAGCAATGCAGCACAGACTGTGCTCACAGACACTTAATATTGTCAAATGTGGGCTGTGCATGACCTTCTTGAACTAGGCTGATAATTGCTCATATAATGAATTGCTCACCTTATACTTAGTTCTATTTTAAACTGCTTAACAGGTTTAACCCCACTTTTAAAACAATATATTGGTGATTTTAATTTCAATTTGCTTTCATCAAATGGTGAGAGAAGAAACACAGAAAGGTTAAACATGTCTTTTTTGGCCTTCCTAATTTCTTGATTTTGAGAGCTGTGATTTGAACATAACCATCTGTCTTTGCATCCTGCTTGTCATCCTTCTGTCAAAGGACAGTAGCATGTGCAGCACAAGGGCAGTCACAATCATCCAGAATACGACCCCAGTCCTTATGGCCTACTTTCCATCCACATCCTCTTTAATGGACTAACTAGGCTCATAGTTAACATAGACAAGTTATTGTTTACCAAGCCTGCTCTGTTTTTCTATTCTGTCGGTGTTTGGCAAAATTTTATACACAGCAAGTTTCTGTACCTTCTTTCAGTTTTCCAAACTCCTATCAGTCACAGCTAAGTAGTAGCTTCTTGGGCATATTTACCTGATCTATCCTTATCAAGAATCTTTATCCACATGGAAGCATTCTTGTCATTCCTCTTGTATTCATTTCCAGGCTTCTAGCCTAAGCTTCCTGAGAACAGAACTTGTACATTTCCTGTCCTCACAAAATTACTGGTGTGAAGCCAAAAGCAACTTAGTCATGCCCATTTAAATTGCACTGGGCTCATAATTCTTTGGCTATTTACAATGCCACCAAAAATCTTAGCAACCTTACAAGACCACTGTGTTCAGAAAACTGATTTAAATACATTAGCATAGTGTGATGTTTGGGGTGTACAGTATGAGAAAACTGACCTGTGAAATTGTTTTATGTAGTAAAAGATAAATGACATTGAGCTTTCCAATTATCCATATATATGACCAAAGATGAAGTTAGCGAGGGCCAAGAAGAGCCATTTAGGGAGCTGAAGGTTATGATATTATCTGATTAATCTGAAGTGGTCTTGACATTCAAACAAAATAATTCAATCAGAAAGGAAAAAGATTATGTGTTTTGTGTTTTGAGATTGAATTCTTTTTTCTCTGTTCATCACAATTAAGCTCATGTAATCAAACACATTCTTCAAAATAGAGCTGTCACAGTACACTTCTTAAAATAGCATGATAAACATTCATCTCACCACTAATGTATCTCTTACCACAGACTAATACATCTATATGGTAAATGCTTCATGACAAGGACATTTTGCTCACTTGGTATTTGAATTCTCCCAACACCATCTAATTCTGTGGAAGCATAGAACTTATGTTAACAGTCATCAGTCTTGTACGTTCTTTTCACTTTTAGTATGTGAGGAATTTTAATCAGTCATTCCTGTTCACTGTGATCAGTTCCATTCAATAATCCCTGTGTGCACCTCTCTCTTTCTCTCTCTCTCTCTCTTTCATTCCCTCCTCCACTACCTCAACCTCAAAATCAATGATCTTTCGTAACCAGAACCTTCATTATTCATTTGATTCCATAAAGATTTTGCATTCATCTGATGCAATTCATGATACACAAGAAAACTCCTAATTCACAAAACCTAAAGCTGTTTCTTGCTGTATTGACACAGAACCACTTAAACTAACATTTACAAAAAACCAATTACTTTAGAATGAAGAAAATCACTCCCATGGTCCAGAAAATACTCTGTGGCTCAACCCTCCCAGAACAGGAATGTTTGAATCAGTGGGCTCTCCAGTTGTTAAAGCCTGGTGGAACAACTAGGGAGTGTTATAGTTTAAGCACTGATTCAAGATGAATGTAGCTTCCATGAGTTTTCTCTGAAGTATTACCCTGCAGTGCATAACCACATGTCTCAATCAGTTTACCCACATTAGCCAATTCAACTCAAGCAACTCTAGTTTGCTAATGGTGCTTAATAATCAGACTTTTACAGAAAAAATTTTTAAGCAAAATATTTTATCAGTCAACAGTTTTAAGATTCATTTTTCTGGTTGCTAGAATGTTTTAGATGTCTGACCACTTCAGATGGACTTCAATACAGTGAGAGGCTTTCATATCCTTGGCCCAACAATGTGCCTAGAGACCTTGAGAGCACAGCTGCCCAACATCTGGAGGATGACCAATGCATACACTCCATGGAAAAGAGTTCCACCTGCCCCCAGCTTGCATGCCATTCCTAAACCCCATTTTCTTCACTCAGCATCCTTCTGCCTCCTTGCCTCTAATTCAAGCCATCAATCATGGAAGGCCCTGAAATTGACATTTGTCAACACTATAGATATTCAAAACTGATTGGAATTACTAGTATAATATTTTACTTGCCTTTCTGAAGCTAGTAACTCCACTGAATCTTTTACAAATAGACTGTAGAGAAAGTTAATGGTATTGTGGCATCAAGAAGTTTTGTTTCAACTATATTTTTAATCTTTTATGGTGGACCTCATTTATGATAAGGAATTACTCCAACACCAACCTATATAACTAAGCTTTCTAAATTTAAAATAAGGAGAATGCTTCTTTTCATTAGATATGATTAATGGTACAAGTTTTAATTTATAATTCTGCAATTATTACAGATGGGTGTATATTCCTTTGTTTTATCCAAATAGAAGGAATAAATAACTGAGGGGGATCTCCTTTAACCCTAGTGACCATGAAGTTCCAGACTAATGGCCTGGGCCTCAAATCCAGAAGCTTTTATCTCTTAAGACTTACGTAAAAGTGTCTAGCTCAAGTTTAAAACATCATAGATTTCATGTTCTAGGTGTTCAGAACAGAAGCCTGTTGCCCAGAATGAAAAGTGTCAACATCCAGCAGCAAGACTCAGCTCTTGAACTTCAAGTATTGGTGTGAGAACCTGGTTTCTCTGGGTTCTTCAACCTCTGGTGGCTTTCTTGAACTCTTTCTGCTACTGTGGCTCATGGTCCTGATGGACTTTGCTCCTGACTTCAACTCGCCACAGCCTCTCTTCGTTCCCAGTCTCAATTGCTCTGTTATCTCTCACCTTCTCCATAGCCCTGCCATCATTCTCACTGTCTTGAAGATGCTGCCCTGGGTAACTTTCTGGTATTTTCCAACCATTTCCCAGGCTTACCACCCTGAGGCCTGAGTACCTGAGCTTTTGGATCTCAGTGATTCTTGAAGATCTCACTTGTTTCTTGATGTTTCATTTCTTAGATTTAGGAATTGAAACTCTGAGCTCCTCTGTCTTCTCAACTATCCCCCAGCCATTCACTGACCTTGGTAAGACTAAAAACCCTTGAGTGTTGCCTGCTTTTTAGCAACAAGCTCAGTTATCCCTACCCATGACAATAACCATAAGGTCAATACCACTGAGGATCAGCTTCTAATGTAAACTTCACAACAGTAAGGAGTTAGCCCATCTGAAGTCTCTCAAATTAAAATGAGAAGATTGACTCATTTGCAATTTGCACATATGGCTAAAAAAGAGATGTAGTAGACCTGTGTTGCAATTATAATGGTATCAACTGCAAAATAACTTATAGATCTACCAATCATAGCACTGATATAAGGATTAATCCCAAGTGCAGCCTCTACTTAGGTCTTTGTTTTCTTTTGTTCCGATTCAATGGTTAGTTTTGGACTTAACCCAGGGCTTTGGATTTAATCCTGGACAGTGGACTAAAGCTCAATGTCTAAACAATTTAAGATATATACTCTCTCCCACAACACATGGCTTCAAGGTCTGAAAAAGCAAAAACAATGAGCTCCTCTAAGAGGCACAATAATATTACTGAAAGAGTTGGTAAGAAATATGTTTTCCTTTCTGCTGACCTATGAGTAGACTTCATTCATAGGTAGGTAGAAGACATAGGTGTAGTGATAGGGGGAGAGCAGGCCTGCTTTTCGTCCCGCCCGGCTCCCAC
>LOJH01015798.1:23260-35689 GCA_001685095.1 Ellobius talpinus | reverse complement strand
CCTGCTCAGAGCCCCCCAACACACACACACACACACACACACACACACACACACCCTCTCTCCCTCTGGTGCGTCTGCCTTCAGTTCTTTCTCTGGACTCTCTGACACCCCATTCCCTGAGCCCTACTTCCTCAAGGCCCTTCTCGTGGTGTCTGTAGGAGACTCACCCAGCACAGCCAAGAAGTGCAACAGAAGGAGCCTCATGCTTCTGCAGGAGTGGGGCTGTGTGGGGCCTCGCTCAGGCTTCATCTGCCCTCTCCACCCTAAGGCCCCTGGCTGCTCCTGGGGAGGCTCCCTGCAGCTAGGAGATAATTTGAAGGTTGTGGCTATCCAGGAGGCCCCCTGATACCCTGCAGGGCTGGCTCCAGCCAGGGGTGTCTGTGTCCTCCCTGGTACCTGTGGAGGAGGGAGTGAGGCTGTGTCTACTGAGTTCCAGATGGTGTTCAAACAAAGGCCTTTCTTTATCAAGAAACTTTTATTTAATTTTACTACTTTTTTGTTTTTGTTTTTCTGAGACAAGGGTTTCTCTGTGTAGCCTTGGATATCCCAGAACTCATTCTGTAGAACAGATTGGCCTCGAACTCACCGAGCTCCACCTGCCTCTGCCTCCGAAGTGATTAAACGTGTGTGCCACCACCGCCTGGCCTATCAAGGAATTGTCTAAAAAAAATGTTTATAATGATTTATTTTTCTTCTGTGTACATTGCTGTTTTGCCTGCACGTACGTCTGTGTGAGAGTGTTGGATCCCCTGGAAATGGAGCTATAAACAGCTGTGAGCTGCCGTGTGGTTGCTGGGAATAGAGCCTGGGTCCTTTGGAAGAGTAGCCAGTGCTTCCAACATCTCTCCAGCCCCACCAATAAGGGGTTTGCTTTATCAAGGAGCCCTGGAGTGGTCACCGGCTAAGAGACAGAGAGGAGAGGTGCTTTGGTCCATGTTTATTGATTTGTATCTGACCCCACTGACAGGGTACCTGGTACAGTTGCTGTATTTATTCTGTATTGGCTGAATGAATTCCCAGCGAGACCCCAAGGTGGGTGAGGTTCTCCCTCACCTGACAGTATGGAGCTGTGTGCCTAAGCCTGTCCTTAAAGGAGTCTAGAGAAAGGCAAAGTCACCCCTTAAGGCCCTGCCTGGACCCAGGCTAACCTGAACAAAAGAGAGTAAGCCATGCTAACAACCCTAAGGCCACAGCAGGGCCAGACCCATTGGGTCTGAGGGACATAGGGTACTAAGGAAGCAGATGATATGGGCACTAGAACATGCTACCCCATGAGAGGCTGCTCATATCTGCCCACCCACGCTGTGGGCTCCTTGCCCCAGTCCAGGCCCGGGCCTGCAGACCAGTCTGTGGCTTTCTGGGCATGCTCAGTGACTTCTGAGCAAACACTCACTTTGACGGTTTCTTCTCAGTTGAGGTCCCCTGCTGCCAGGTCACCTCCTGTGTCCAGTGTAGATGCTCTACAGGGCCTGGCTGGCAACTGCACTCAAACCCAGCCCTGCCCTCTGGGAAGGCACACTGGATCTAGGAAGGCCCCTCCAGCCTGGTCCCCTCTGTGGAGGCCTGGTTTTATCAGGAAGCTGTCTGAGCAGAGGGAAAAGCCACAGGAAGAGCCAGCAAAGGTGTCAGGTCACCTGGACACCCACCCACTGTGCTCCTCACAGTGAGGTCCTTCCTGCCGACCGCCTTGAGTCAGTCACTGAGCACCCACAGCCTGGCATCTCCCCCAGGGCTGGAACCTGCATCCCACGCCCACCTTTTCAAGTTTTTCCAGTGGGAGCTGAGGGAGGGGGAGAACATTTTGACTTAGTTTCCAACAAAACCCCTTTTATTTAAAAATTAGGTTTTTTAAACTTAAAATATTTATTTATATTTTACGAGTATGCATGTATGCCTGAGTGCATGTATGTCTACCATACGTGTGCAGGAGCCTGTGGCAGTCAGAAGGCGTCAGAGCCCCTGGTGCTGGAGTACAGGTGGTTGTGAGCCAAAACTGGGTGCTGGGAATCGAACCTGGGTCTTCTGCAGCAAGTGCTCTTGATGGCTGGGCCACCTCTCCAGTCCCTATCTCTTTACATTTGAGGCAGTGTCTCCCGACCATGGTCCTGGGCTAGCAGTGCAGACACATTTCAGTGCCCCTGGTACCCATCACCCAAGCCTTGGCACACACCGCAAAGGTGCCACCTGGGCCTCCTGCACCATGACCACTTTCTCAGCATCCCAACTGCCCCAAGCCTGGACCGTGTAGCACCCCCTGCATGCCTTCCTCAGCTCCCTGCACCTGCCCATCTCCTGCTCACATCCTCTTTTTCCCCAAAGCCATACCTGAGAGGAAGTCAACAAGCCCTCCCTCCGAGGTGCCATCGTCAGAGGGACCCTGGCTAGCTTTCTGGTTGCCAGCAGGTCTCAAGCCCCCTTCCTACTCGCCGCACTGTGTCTTTGGGGGCACAACTTCACAATGTTTTGTTTAGTTTTATGTCAATGTTATTTTTAGGTGTTTTTTATTGTTTATTTGTCTGTTTGAGGCAGGGTCTTACTTTGTAAGCTGTCCTGGAACTCACTAAGTAGACCAGGCTGAACTTGAACCTACAAAGACTCCTATCTGCCTCCAGAGTTCTGGGATTAAAGGTGTATGCCACCATGCCTGGCCTTTTTTTGGGGGGGTACATTTGACACAACTTCTACTCTATTTCCTGGCTGGCCTGTAACTCATTATGCAGACCAGGCTAGTCTCAAACTTAAGGCTATCCTTCTGTCTCTGCCTCTTGAGCGCTTGGATTACCGGCATGTGCTACCATGCTGGACTAGTTTTGTCTTTGAGACAGAATCTTGCTTATAGTCTAGGATGACCTCAATCTCATAATCTCCTGCCTCAGCTTTCAAGTGTTGGAGTTGTAAGTGTGAACCTTGAGCCTGGCTGCAAAAACAACAAATACCCAGGTGGTGATGCACAGCTTTAATCCCAGCACTCAGGAGGCAGAGGCAGGGGGATCTCTGAGTTTGAGGCCAGCCTGGTCTACAGAATGAGTTCTAGGACAGTTAGAGTTATATAGAGAAACCCTGTCTCAAAAACAAAAAATAAAAACCAAACAAAACCAACACACACACACAGACACACACATAAAAAAACCAAATCAACAAAGAACCACAAATGACAAGTGAACCAAAAGGAGCCACTGTTGCTGGCCTTACAGTTCATGGTTTAGAGAGGCAGGGACAAGAATTTGTTTCCAACTGTGCTACAGCTGCTGTTGAAAAAGCTCATTAATGAAGATGTCCTTTTCACCTGGGCAGCTTGTGAGCTCCCTCCCACTGATCACCAGAGCCTGCCTGTGCCCCTTCTGGCCTTGTTGCCCTGGGAACAAGACCCTGAACCCCTGTCCCGCCCTGTCTTTGTGTCCCGGGAATGGAGACAGCATCTTCCAAGACCACCTCCTCCAGTGCATTTCCTGCATGTCTCGGAAGATAAGCCTGCACACACCTCCTAGACCCTGGCACTTAGAAGCACTTAAATGGTTTGGGAGGGGGAGGTCATGTGATGGCCAGGCAAGCAAGGCAAGGTCAGCCACAGCCACAGGAGGATCTGAATTGCCAAGTCTTCAGTGGTCACCTGAGAAGACTCCAGTCTCCAAGGCAGAAGTCCAGGCAGGAGCTACAGGCTCCTCAGCTGGGTGGATGGCCCATGCCTGTCACCCTAGTGCTTGGGAAGCAGAGGCAGGAGGATCAGGAGTTCTGGGCTGCCTGCTGGCCCTGCCTTTGCAGCACCCATGAACATACCACCTTAAGGGCCACCTGCACAACACACTCTCCACAGGTCTCTAAGTGCAGGCCTGCACCTGCCCCTGAGCGCCTGGAGGGTTAGGAACCGTCACCCCTCAGAGGCTCACTGTCAGTTCACAGGAAGGCGGAGAGAGAGAACAAAGTTTGGCAGAGGTGTGGCTGTAAACCCTGAGCTGCTTGCTTTCCCCAAGGGACCCAGATGTCATTTAGCTTCAGCAAGTCACTCTCAGGATCAGGCGTGACCCGGTTTAGTGTGTCTCGGAAGCCATGTATCTGGCTCACACTCTGGCCTGGCCGCTTGCTGAGCCCAGGTGGGTGGAGGGTTAGCCGGTGGTACAAAGTGGGGGGCATGGAAGAGCCCTCAGTGCCTGTAAGCCTGTTCCAGACTAGGGCTTGCAGCATCATGGAGAGAGAGGTGTACAAACACTTCTGAGAGAACCCCTTCCTAAGAAATCTGAATGCTTCAAAAATAAAGTACATAAATTTTATCCATGAGTTGATATACATATATCATTATGTACACTATAAAACACTCAATAAAACATTTGAAGGGATTAGAGAAAATAAAATAGAGGCAGACATTCTCATGTTCTTCCTGCTGACCTGAGGATGAAGCCTGGGGCCAGCTGTAGGCAGTGGCTCCTGAGACTAGGGATCCTCGGATAAGGAGGTGGAACGGACGGGAGTGGAGGCGCTGGAGGAAGCTGCGGCAGAGCCGGGGGTGGGGTGGGCTGTGGGGCGATCGGTGCTACATCTCTGTGCGGCTAGGGAAGTGAAATCTGGAGACAGGAACCGAGGCACTGGGGGCTCCGGGGCTCGAGGAGCTCAGCCTGGTGGAGGGTCCCAGCCGGGGTGTCCTGGGGCCGGGTGAACCTGGGCACGGGAATCCGGGGCAGAAGGACCGCGGACGTGAAGCTCGAGAGCGAGGGGACTCGGGCTCCGGGCTCAGCTCGGGCAGCAGCCGCGACAAGTCGTCCACCAGGTGCCACTTCTCCTGGACCTGCTGCAGGGAAAATAAGGGACCAGCTGTTAGCTGGAAGCAAACCGTAGCCAGAAGCCACGCCCACAAGGTAGTCAGAGGCCACCTCGAAGCCCGGCCCCTAATTTAGGACCAGGCAGCATTACGGCCCCGCCTCCAACAGTCCCAGCCCCGCCCCAGACCACGCCCACAACCTAAGGCTCTGCTTCAACCCAAGGCCACGCCTCCACCAAAGTAGGCAGCCAGTCTAACTACACACTCCTCAAAGGTTTGGCAGAAGCGCACTCACCCACACCAGCTGCTTCCGCAGCCCTTGGATGGCTCTGGCGTTCGCCCGGGACTGGGAAACGCACACGGTCAGGACGAGGCTTAAAGCAGATAGAAGTACAGGTCAGTCACCTCCCAGGCCACAGTCGTGGCTACCTGACTTCCTTCCCTGTCCCCCAGTCTCTGTCTTTGAGACAGGGTCTTGCCATGAAGCCCAGGCTGTCCTGGAGCTCACTTTGTAAGCAGGGTGGCCTCAAATCACAACCATCCTCCTGCCTCAGCCTCCCGAGTGCTGGGATCGCCGATGTGCACCACCACACCGTATCTACCCTCTCAATCTCAAAGCTCTGTGCACGCTGTGTTGTCTGAAGACTCCCCTTCTTCCCACAGCCCCCTCCCTCGCACTAAGAGCTCCAACATGGTGAGGCTGCTTCGCCAGGGGCCATGCAGTCCTCATGGTGTCCTCGGAGCCCAGAAGGCCTACAGTATGCCCTCAGGTCACCTGTCTTGGAGCCATTTCCCTGATTCCTGCACCCCAGGACACTGTCTGGAGATGCCCAGGTGTACACCACCCCTGGGGAAGGAAAGCAAACTGGGATTTTCCCTCCGTCCCTGCTGTCTAGAGTCACCTGAGCAGAATGAGGAGAGGGAAGCTGAAGGCGTGGGAGCTGAGGTACCGGAGGGCACGCTGTCCAGGAAGTGGGAGCTGGAGGGTCACCAGCTCTGGCACCACCTGCCAGGGGGCTGAATAGTTGGTGAAGAGGCCACAGTCCCAGGAGGAGTGGGTGCTGGAGATATGGGAACGGACAGGTGTGTGAGGGTCCAGGGTAGGAGTTGCTGGACCAGCCTCCCAGCCGCCAGCCCCCATCACCTGCTGATCACGTAGGCCAGAGGGACCGCAGCCAAGAGCAAGCCCAGGAGCAACACCAGTTGGAAGAAGAAGGTGGAACTGGAGGCTCGGAACAGCCTTGGGGACGCCCTGGAGTTCCTCAGGAGGGTGTACTGGAGGTGGGCGAGATAACAGGATTTACCAGGGTGTTTTGTGGACTACGGAGTCTGAGGTCCCAGGAAGGGAAGGCAAGCAGAATCAGGATGCAGCAGCCCTCGGGTGCCTGTCCCAAGCTCCCACCTTCTTGATGTAGAAGGTGAGAAAGAGGAAGACACTGTTGAGGAGTGGCAGCAAGGGGCAGTAGAAGAGGCCCATCCAGGTGACAGTCTGCGCAGCCACGATGTCCAGCACATTCTTGGGCACCAGGAACTCCTCCCGGTCCAGCCAAGTCCAGAACCAGCCTGAGAAGCGCTCCACTAACAGCCTGGGGTGGGGAGTGCAGGATGGGGTAGGATCTGGGTCCACTCCCGGCGGGAAGGGTATGCGAGCCATGCGGGTCTTCCCTATGGGCCATCGCACCCTTACTTATGAGGACAGACCTGGCTCACGCTTGGCAGTGGCCTCTAGCTATTTCCTGCGGTGCCCCCCCCCCAATTAGCTCACCTCCGAGGCAGGCTGACCAGGAAGGCGAAGGCCACGATGAGCAGGAAGTTGAAGATGATTAATTTATATAACTCTTCGCCCACCGAGTTCTCCCAGCACTGGGGTGCAGAGGAAAAAGACCCATCGCTATTCCCACATTCCTCCGAACTCTCTTCCCTCAACCGCCGCTGGTCAGGGTTGGGGGTGGGTTGGTGGCCGGGGTGACTCCCAAAGCCAGGAGAGCTATGCACCTCTGGAGTGTGGTGCAGGGCGCCCCCTGGGGGCACGCCATGGTATGGCAGCTCCGCCTCCAGCTATTCACAAAAGCGAGACAAGGACGAGAACACCGGACTCCGGAGTTTGAGGTGGGGCTTTGTGGGGGAAGGATGGGTGGCCACCTGGTATTCGCAGACGTTGTAGCCGTAGGTCTCGCAGCTGGTCTTGTTTCTGCCTATGCACAGCACAGTCTGACCCAGCGAGAAGGAGAACATCCCTAGGCTGGCCAGCTTCAGCACCACGCACCTGAGGGCGGGCGGGGGATGCATCAGAGGTGGGTCGGGGTCATAGAGTGCCCGATGTCTGAGACCTGGCGGCTCAACCCCGCCTCCTTCCAGCCTGCTCCATCTCCCGCCGGTGTTTTTCAAAATGAGTTCTTCAAGCCTGACTCTACGTGGTTCACAGGAAATGGCTCCTGCCTCTAAGTCAGTGTGGGAAATACTGTCCCAGCCAGTTCTTCCTGCTGCCAGATCTATGGTTTATTTGGACGAGTCCTGCAAGAGAAAGTCTACACCTTCTTGGGTCCTCAGAGCCTTGGTTCAGGAGACACCTTCCTCTTCCTTTTTATTTACTATGTAGCCCTGGCTGACCCTGAACTCACTATGTAGTCCAGGGTAGCCTCAAAGTTGCAGAGGGCTGGTATTAAAGGCGTGCACAACCATACCTGTCCCACCCCCCGTGTTGAGTATACTCACTCACACGCATGTGGAGCCAGAGCTTGACTGTAGGTGTCTCCCTCTGTTTATTTCTTTGAGACAGGATCTCCCTACATAGCCTGGGCTGGCCTGGGACTTGTTCTGCAAACCCAGTTGGCCTCAAACTCATAGAGATCCGCCTGTCTTTGACTCCGCAGTGCTCTTTTTACTTTTAAAACTGTGTGTTCTATGTCTGGGTGAGTGTGTGTGCCCATGAATATGTTGTCAGCGACGGCCAGAGGCACTGGAACTCCTCGGAGTCAGGGTCACATGCTGTTGTGAGCTGTCTGATGTGGCTGCTGGGAATGGGACTGGAGACTTCCGGGAGACTTGGACCTGGTCTCCAGCCTCCTCTTCACTTGAGGCAGGGTCTTTCGCTGAACCTGAAGCTTAGTATTTCAAGTCGGACTGGCCAGTGCGCACCTACCCAACTCACCCACCCCAACACTGGCGTGGGATGTGGGGTGTGACAAGCATGTGCCACCACACCCAGCTTTTACATGGGTGCTGGAGCGGAACTCTGGCCCCTCTTTCACGCCAAGCACACGCTCCATGGCTGCGCTATACCCCAGTCCCACTTGTTAAGTCCTGGGCTCAGTGCTCAGTGTCTTATGCTTCAGTAACAAATGCCATGTGGAGCTTCTTCATATGTCAGGGCCACACCGGTCTGATGGCCTGAAGCCATCATATGCCTGTAGCTTGGACCATTACAATGTATGTGTGGCTAGAATTGCTGGGGACCGAGGGTCTCCAGTTCAACAGGGGCTGAGGGGCAAGGGTGGCTGGGCACTTATTTCTTAATCTTTTACCCTTTGGAATACCTTTGTTTTTCTTTCTTTGTTTGTTTGTTTTGTTTTGTTTTTTTGAGACAGGGTTTCTCTGTAACTTTGGAGCCTGTNAATCCCAGCACTGGGAGGCAGAGGCAGGCAGATCTCTGTGAGTTCAAGGCCAGCTGGTCTACATAGTGAGACCCTGTCTCAAAAAACGACAAAATCTCAAGGTAAGTTTTCTTTTTTCTCTTTCTCTTTTTTTCTTTCTCCTTTCTTCCTTCCTTTCTTTCATTTTTTTTTGTTCTTTGAGACATGCTTTCTCTGTGTATCTCTACCTGTCCTGGAACTTTCTCTGTAGACCAGGCTGGCCTTGAATTCGCAGAAATCCACCTGCCTCTGTCTCTGAGTGCTGGGATTAAAGGCCTGCATCACCACACCTGGCTTCTGCATTCCACGGCTGCATTGTGTACTCCAGGTTTGCTAGCCCAAGAGTTTCCAGGTGATTCTCCTGTCTCTCTCCCATCTCAACAAAGGAGTGCTGTGGTTACAGATGTGTGCCATCACATCTGGCTTTGTAGATGTGTTCTGGGGATCCAAGCCCAGATTGCCAGGCTGCATGGCATGTGCTTTTCCACACCAAGCCATCCTGCCAGCCCTTGAGATTTTGATGGTTTTGACAGCTTCTTGCTGCGTAGCCCAGGTTAGCTTTGAGCTTGTGATCCCCCCTGCCTCTGCCTCTTAAGTGCTAGGGCTATGCCACTGTGCCTGGCACAGTTTGGAGTTGTTTTTCATGTACGTTTCAAAGCAAATCAAAATTGACCACGAGGGGAGCAGAGGGGGAAAGAAGGCGAGACCCAGAGAGGTGAGAGGAGAGAGGCACTGGTGAAGCAGGCAAGGCACACAGAGGTCCCATGGGGAATGCTCAGAGTGGGGCTCACAGTGGAATCGGGACGGAGTGGCAGAGCTAGGAGGATGAGAGTGACCTTGGCCAGGACACCTCGGCAGTGAGCTACAGTCATCAAGGGAAGGTGTCCAACCCTCCCAGTTCACAGGAGCTGTGTCTCAAATTGCCAGACTTTGCATGTGTTCACAGCTGGCCAAACAGCATCCCCACCCCTCCAAATGGCTCTCTGCTCCCTTCAGGGGATGCCTCAGGTTTGGGACCTGAGGCTGGATGTTCTAGAAGCGCTGCCCACCTCCCCTTTGGTGTAATGGTAAATATGAGAGTCTCCCAGTTCAGGACTCTTATGGACCACGGCAACCCCAGGTACTCACCAGATTAGGGTGAGGTTGACCTCAGTGCTGGGAGGGAAGTTCTCCAGCTGGATCAGGACAGTGAACATTTGGGGACCCAGGAAGTTGACCAGGGCAATGACTCCAGGGGGCAGGTACTGCAGCACCAGGAAAAGGGACTCCTGTCGGGAGCAGGAGGGGTAGTCAGGGTTCTGCGGGCGTAGCTCATGCACAGGGCCTTGGCCTGAGCCTCAGTTTTCTCGTCTGCAAAGTGGGATCACCTGTCTCCTCTCACGGTTCAAAACAGAAAAGCAAGCAAGCAAACCATAAAGAGAGGAAAACATGGGGTCTAGAGAGATGGCTCAGAGGTTAGGAGCACTGGTTGCTCTTCCTGAGGTCCTGAGTTCAATTCCTAGCACCCATATGGCAGCTCACAACTGCCTTTAAGCCCAGTTCCAGGGGATATAACAATACCCTCATGTTTTTTCATACATACAGGCCAAATACCAATGCACATAAGATAAATAAGTTAATTAAAAAACCATAACAATGGGCTGGAGAGATGGCTCAGTGGTTAAGAGCACTGGCTGCTCTTCCAGAGGTCCCAGCAACCACATGGTGGCTTACAACCACCTGTAATGAGATCTGGCGCCCTCTTCTGTCCTTCAGGTGTACATGCAGGCAGAACACTACACTTAGTAAATAAAATTCTTTAAAAAAATTTAAATAAAATTCTTTAAAAAAAAAGCACAACAAATGGATCTTTTCTAAAAAGGAAGGAATATACTGTCCCACACCTCCTTGTTGTCCTGCGAGTACTGGGTGACCCAGAAGATGGCGCTGATGGCTCCAACCACTAGGAGTGCAATGAGGACATTGGTACGCAGGTAGGCGAGCAGGTGGCAGGCCTTCTGGGTGCGGGTCTGCTGTTGAGCCAGCTCCAGGCGGCGGCCCTCTTCCAGCTCCACCTGAGGGCAGGGCGAGGGGCCCTGAAGCATTTTACACACACACCCCTACCTTTTGTAGCTGGGTTTTTTTTACACTCTGTGTGTGTGTGTGTGTGTGTGTGTGTGTGTGTGTGTATGCCATGGTGCACACATGGAGGTCATAGCACAACCTGTAGGATCCAGAGAGAAACTGCAAGGCGGTGGGCTTCACAACAAGGCCATTTACCTGAAGATCTGTCCTGCCAACCCCTTGTCTTGTCTCATAATCTTGGCTGGCCTCGCACTTATACAGCTGTAGCTCAGATTAGTGACAAACTCATGGCAATCCTCCTGCCTCAGCTTCCTGAGTGCTAGGGTCACAGACATATACATCATACCTAGACATTCACATATTTATTTGTTTTCTGTTAGGATCTCATTATGTATCCCTGGCTGACCTGGAGCTTGCCGTGTAGTAGTAGTTCAGTCTGACCTTGAACTCACAGTGATGCCCCTGCCTCCACCTCCCAAGTGCGGGATTAAAGAGGTTTGCCACTAGGCCTGGCTTACACATTCTTATAACATTTGCATTCTCCTACACAGCTGGTTCACACTATCATCTGGCCACTCCTGTTCACATTCGCACAGCCCCTCACCCGCCACTTTCATCATGACACAGACACACACACACAGACACATGCGCGCACACACACACACACACATACACACACAGACATGCGCACACGCACACAGATACACACACAGACACATGCACACACGCGCACACTCTCTGCCTCTCACACACCTTCAGTTCATTGCTGATTTCATGTTTCTTGATGGTGGCAGCTTCCCACACCCGGATGCAGAAGTCCCAGGACGAGAAGACTTTGGCGCTGAGGGGCGCCCTGTAGCCCTGGCCCAGGAGTAGCTGCTGTGGCAGTCCCTGTACCATCCTGGGAGACAGAAGAAGGATTGCTGTGGGAGTTCCTCCACTCTCCACCCTTGGCTGTGGCTTGTCTGGGATTCAGGCCTCAGAAAGCCGGTGCAGGGATCCCTGTAGCTCGGAACCCGCCTCGTGGTACAGGAGGTGGGCTGGGGCCCAGGTGAGCCTCATTGCACAGGGATCTATCTGTCTGCCAGCTGAGGGTCTCCTTGCCCTGGGAAGGATGGCTAAGGACGGAGGCCTGTAGGTGACATGGGGTCTTTCCTCACCGCTGCAGTGTCCCACAGAAGCAGAGGAGCAGGCACACCATTGGGGTGAGGAGGTAGGCCAGGCGGATGCTGTATGCTGAACTGTGCTCTGGCTCTGATCGGTAGGCACCATAGAAGAGATAGGTGTTGTTGAAGGCCTGGGGACACAGCGAGGGCGTGTGAACGCAGGTGGACTGTTGGGCCCTGTTCTGAGTGCTTGTCCTACAAGGAAGGACAAGATCTCCTCTATGTAGCCCAGGCTGGCCTTGAGCGTGTGATCCTCCTGCCTCAGTCTCCCAAGTGTTGTGTTTGCAGGTATTTACCACTGTGTCTGACCTAAAATATCCTTGCTTTCTAGGCACTAAAAGAAGCTAGGTGACTTGCCCAGGTCATACAGATTTGGGTCCAGGACTTCAGTGGCCTCCAGGAAATGGGATGTGTGTGTGTGTGTGTGTGTGTGTGTGTGTGTGTGTGTGGTGGTTATCTTAGAGGTCTGGACACTTTCCTCATTTGTCTCTTGCTCCAAGCTGCGTTCTATATGGGCCTTGTCACTATGTCCCTATGTCCCTATGTCCCTATATCTGGCCTGGCCGTTCTGTGTAAGATTCTCCCTTATAAGCCAAAATGTCTCTTGAAGACCAGGGGGTCCTTTCTGACTAGAGTCTCCCAGATGCCCTAGAGCACAGTCGCACAGACAGTAGAGACCCCACTTACCTTGCCTGTTAAAATATTCCAAAGTGGGTTGTGGAACTTTGGAGTGCTGCTCTGGGATGGGTGGCTGCCGGAGCACTGGAGGCCTGCTGAGTGGGAAGAGGGGACCAACAGAACAGGGTCCCCAAGA
>LOJH01015798.1:0-19798 GCA_001685095.1 Ellobius talpinus | reverse complement strand
GGGGGGGGTGACACCTTGGCTGCGGGTTCCTGGGAGCTGCGGCTGCCGGCCTCTCCCGGTCTGGCTCAGGGCGCCGGATGGAACTGCGTCCCGGAACTGCGCGCACCTGGCCGGCCCCGGGCGGGACTGAAGACCTGAGGCCCGAGCAGATCTGGACTCCGGGCCTGGAGCCTCAGAGCATTTCCAGCATCTTGTGAAGAAGAGGTGTGGGGTGGCCTGGGGTGGCTTGAGCCTGAGAAGTGTTGTGGCCAGGGAGGGGACCCGGAAACTAAGCGGGCACCACCTTGCCTGGCTGCTTTCCATTCCGGCGGTGCCATCCCTTGACTGGCTCCTCGCTAGCAGCGCAGGCGGGGGCATGCCTGGCGCGAATCGGGGTTTCGTGGGGACTCTCGGCCGTCGGGGGAGCTCTCCGGAAACTGCGAGTTCCCTAAGTGAAGACGGAGAGGGTTTGCCGACAGGGCTGAGCCTGCCTTCTGGTGGGGGAGATCCTGCAGGAGTCAGGGGATTGGTTGCTCTTTCCGCCGCGCCCTCCCTTAGGGCCTTTGGCCAGGACGACAATGAGCCCCTTACAATGCTCTGGTTGCTCTTGTGCCCGGTGGCAGAGCCGGACAAAGGGAGCTTGTGTGGGCTCAGCTCCCTCTTCCAGCTTTAAGCTGCGTTGGGACTGTAGGGAGGCAGTTTCCCGTGGACACGAGAACCTCGGAGCGTCCAGACCCGAGCGTTGGGGGTGGGCTTCAAAGAGTCCTGTGTGTGGAGTGGGCGGTGCTAGGGGTAGGGCTTTGCGGCTGCCAGGCAGCGCTTCCTGCTCGAAAGAGCACTTTGGGGTCATAGGGCGGGCACAGGGAAGTCCTCTAAACTTCCCAGCCTCTTCTCTGAGAGAGTTGAAGCCCTAGGGCCACGGCTGAGAACTGACCTGAAGGGGTAGTGTTCACAGACCTCTCCCATTTCCCCGGGACTAGTGACATCTAGGAAGCCAATGGGGGAACTGCGCCTCACCCTTCCTGTTTGCTTTCCTTCCCCATAGTCGGTTACTGGTGAGAATGTCATTTGGGGCCATTTGTTTAACCAAGTGTTTAGCTGTCGATGGGGGGCAGCGTGGAGATTCCTGTAGTGAGTAAGTGTGTGTGTGTGTGTGTGTGTGTGTGTGTGTGTGTGTGTGAGACTTAAGTATGGGCCCCCAGGGAATGGGTGCCAGGCATTGAAAGCTGGTTTTGTCTCAACAGATGGCCTGTTTGGGCTCCCATAGGCTGCGTCTAGTCTCTGAGCTCCCTTAGGTCTGCAGCTGGGCTGAGGGTGTACCACAGCCATGACTCAGCCACTGACTTTAGTCCTCAATGTCCCAGAGACCACGGGGGATGAAGAGTAAGTACCCTGGTGCTGGTGGTGTGGGATGATTCACCCTGTCAGATGTGAAGTCTTCTGGGAGTGGGGAGGACAGGAGCGTGGGTTCTCACACGCCCCCCCTCCCCGGCAGCCTGGAGCCCAGCCCCTATGAAGAGAGCGAAGTGCACGACTCCTTCCACCGGCTCATTCAAGAGCAGAGTCTTCGAGTGGCCGAGGAGGGGCTGGAGTTGCTGCCCCTGGCTCCAGGTGAGCTCAGCCCTGCTCTGTGACTGGGTGTGGGCAGGACCTGGGAATATCTGCCCTACATGTTACAGGCCCGGGTGAGGCAGCTGCAGTGTCTCCATCCTTCTTAGACAGAGGTTACCAGACCCTCCCGAGGCCTGACGGTGTCCCCACCCACAGCACGACCACTCTCCGCATCTTGGCCAGCATGCCTAGTCGTACCATTGGTGAGTGGGACCCTCTGCCCTTGCTCTGGCTTTGATGCCAGCCTAGGTATCTGAACCTAGTTCCTCTGGGCTCCCAGCCTCTCTGTGGCTGGGGCCTGAAGCTCAGCACAGCCCTGTGCCACACTCAGCCCTGCTGGATTCTAAACATAACGGCCTTTGTCATGGGGTAAAAATAGGCTCTTGGGGCCAGACGATGGCACACGCCTTTAATCCCAGCACTCAGGAGGCAGAGGAGGTGGATCTTTGAGTTTAAGGCCAGCCTGGTCTACAGAGTTCCAGGACAGCCAGGTTACACAGAGAAACTGTCTCAAAAATAAACGAACAGAGGCTCTTGGGTTTCTGGTAAAGGGATTTTCCCCAGCCCTGGGAAAGGCTAAAGGACAGGGAGGCCTGGTGCTAAGAACTGTCCAGAGGGATGTGAGGCCAGTCCAGCCTCTGCCATCTGCTACCCTGCCACTGTTTTCCAAGGCCGCAGCCGTGGGGCCATCATCTCCCAGTACTACAACCGCACAGTGAGGCTGCGGCGCAGGAGTAGCCGGCCCCCGCTGGGGAACATCGTACGCTCTGCCCGGCCCAGCCTTCGCCTCTATGACCTGGAGCTGGACCACACCATCTTGGAGGACGATGGTAAGTGAATGACCTAGCCTGCTACCTGAGGGCTGCCTGGCTGTGAGGTTCCTTAGGTATAAACAAGAGCTGCAGATGTCTCCTCCAGGGCCAGCAGGCTCCCTGCACCCAACATCCATCACTGAGTGCTGGGGAGGCTTCCAGAGTGTGGTGGTGGTTGGTACACCAGTCATAGCTCTTAGCTTTCTTCCTGCTGGGTGAGCGCTCAGATACAGGCACATTCAGAGAAGACACTGCAGGAGAGCCACCTGGGAGTGGCCCAGCCTCAGGCTCCAGGGAGGCTTCCTGGGAAAGGGACTGGAGCAGAGGAGGCAAGTGCCAAGCCCCCNGCAGGAGCAGACCTGGCATCATTCATGGTGTGAAGAGGCTCCTGATGGTGGGAGTTGAGTGGGTTATAGTGGCAAGGGTTCCAAGTTCAGGTGACTGCCCCAGCTTCTCCCTTTACTCTGTCACCTGGCCATGTTCTACCCTCTTGGCTGTCTGCTCTCCTCCACACCCCGCCTCCGTCCCCGTCCCCGTCCCCGTCCCCCTCTTCCCATCTTCCCTCTGTGTGGATGGGACCCAGGGAACTGTATTAAGCAAATGCTCTATCACCGGTCTGTGTCTTCAGCCCTTGCTGACTGAAGACAGGGTCAAGGCCTTAAACTCAGATCCTCCTGCCTCTGAAGGTCATTTATGTGTTGATTTGGAGTTAGGGAACTTCCCCCCACGGGCTGGCGCCTGTCTATTTTGTGGGGCCGGAAGTGTGGCAACAGGTTTCTTTTCCTGTTGTGATAAATTGCTGTGCCAGAAGCAGCATAACGGAGCCAGGGTTTTCTCAGTTCACAGTTCGCACTGTGGTCCAAGGTGGCAGGGTCGTCAAAGCGGCAGGAGCTCGAAGCAGCTGGTCCCCGGCATCCACAGTCGAGAATGAATGCCTGCTGGGGCTCAGCTTATTTCCTCCATTTTACATTGTCCAGGGTCTCCTATCCAGTGAACATTCTTGTCACAGTTACAGTGTGGCTTCCCACATTGATTCAAATAACAGCATAACCCTTCACAGGCATGCCCGGGGACCCACTTCAGGTGATTCTAGATTCTGTCAAGTTGACACTTAACACTGACATCACAGCGGCCACGAGAGGAGGCAATGCTAACCTGTCCCTGTTCCCTTGTGGCTTTGCTCATCTGTTATAACAGGCTTATGACTCCTAATATGAGGGAGAATACCTGAGATTTTAAAAAAAACATTATTATGTACACAGTGTTCTGTCTGCATATTTGCATGCAGGTCAGAAAGGGCACTAGATCTCAATATAGATGGTTGTGAGATACCATGTGGGTGCTGGGAATTGAACTCAGGACCTCTACAAGAGTAGCCAGTGCTCTTAACCTCTGAGCCATCTCTCCACCCCTCCATAAAGGGTGGGGACCCTTTATGAGGAGTCCCAGGGTACCTTGATCAGGTCAGACCCTGCCCTCCATTCTACGAGGACTGATCACAGCTGGGAAGCACTGGCCTCAGGGATGCCAGGATCTGGTGGGAATGAGAGAAGGGGCTCCTGGATCAGAGGGGTAGGAGAACGAGGGGCGAGGGTGTTGGAGGGCTGTGCTGGGCTGCTGGCTGTCAGCAGGAAGGATGCTGGGCACTGAGGGACCTTCTTCCTCCCGGCAGAGAAGCGGAGCCTGCTAGTGAAGGAGCTTCAGGGTCTGTCAGTGACCCAGAGAGACCACATGGTCCGGAATATGCCTCTGAGCCTGGGTGAGAAGCGCTGGCTTCGGTGAGTGCCCCATGGCCCCAGCGGGCCTCCCTGAGCCAGGAGGCAACCACAGTCCTCTTTAATCTAGGCATTTATGGTCTAGACATTGTCTCTGTTCCCAGAGAGAAAAGTTGGAGCCCAAAGGGAAAGCGGAGGGGCCAGCAGGACCAAGGTGGGGCCTTCTCCTGCTGCAGCAGGCTTGGATACAGCTGCATTCTGGTACGAGCTCTGAACTGTGAGGTCTGCTGTGGGTGTAGCTGACTGGGGTGGGGGGACACCCTATCCTGTTACTGTCCTACCAAGGGACTTTTAACTCTACTTTTTTCCTGGGGCTGGGCATGATCTGGGTGGACCGGCCCTCAGAACTGACCTGCAGCTGTTCCTCCAGGCTCTGCACAGCCTGGGGCTGGTGCTGGTCTCAGGACTGTATGCTGCCAGGCCATGGCGCTACGCTCTGAAGCAGATCGGCGGCCAGTTTGGCTCCAGCGTCCTCTCCTACTTCATCTTCCTCAAGACCTTATTGGCCTTCAATGCGCTGATGTTGCTGCCCTTGCTGGGCTTCCTCGTGGGTGTGCAGGCTGCCTTCCCGCCTGACTCACCAGACCCGGTCCCTGCCTGCTCTGGTCTAGAACTCCTCACAGGCAGGGTGAGATCATCAGCTCCCGCCGTGCCCTCCTGTGCCCGTCCTGTCCCAGTGTCCCTGGTGGGCTCCTGCCTGTTCCTAGATGCCCCTATGAGTGGCTTCCCCTCCTTCTGGAGGCCTCAGGAAAGGCTAGGGCAGTGCATTGGTTCTCAACCTGTGGGTCTTAACAACCCCTTTGGGGATTGCATATCAGGTGTCCTGATTACTAGATATTTACACTACGATTCATAATAATAGCAAAATTAAAGTTGTGATGTAGCAACAAAATAATTTTATGGCTGGAGGTTCACCACAACATGAAGTGAATCAAAGGATCACAGCATCAGGGAGGTTGAGAACCGCTGGGCTTGGTGGGAAGGGAGGACCCCTGACTGTACTTGACCTCCTGACAGGGCTGTTTCACACACACCGTCATTTACTACGGCTACTACAGTAACAGCACGCTGAGCCAGTCATGTGACTCCTCACGGGACAGTGGCCGGTGCAGCTCCAGGTTGGGCAGCCTGCCCTATAACATGCCGCTGGCCTACCTTTTCACGGTGGGGGCCGCCTTCTTCATTACCTGCATCACTCTGGTATACAGGTACTGTCCTCAACCACGTGGCCCTCACTCTGAGCCCCATCCTTCCACCCAATCTATACCTAGTTCCTTGTCTGCCTACCCACCCGTCCATTTCCCCACATCTACCTCCTCATGTTCCCACCGATCGATCCCTCTACCCACCTAGCCATCTCTCTTGATTAGTCTTTTCTCCCATATACCTATTCATTCATCTGTGCACCCATCAACCTGCCTGTCCATCTGTCTACCCACTTATCTACCTAACCATCCTCATCCCCCATTTATTAATGCTTTCTTCTGTCAGTCCATCCATCTATCCAGCCATTTGCCCACCTACCTGCCGGCCAAGCCACTTACCAGTCTATCCACACATCCACCTACCTACTCATCCGTCTACCCGTCCCTCCTGTTCATTTCCTGCCTGTCTTCGCTGCTTGCTAGCATGTCCCACTCCTTCGGGGAAAGCTACCGGGTCGGCAGCACCAAAGGCATCCATGCTCTTACGGTCTTCTGCTCCTGGGACTACAAGGTGACTCAGAAGCGGGCCTCCCGTGTCCAGCAGGACAGCATCTGCACCCAGCTGAAGGTAAGCAGCTACCTACCCACACATGGCCCTGCGGACCTGGCCTGGATCCTCTCCGGATACTGGAGTGGTGTCTGCGAGCTGGTGGTCTTCCCCACAGTGTCCAGGCAGGTCTGATGCTCCTGCACCCTCGAGCTCCAGGGACATGAAGGGACTGGAGTTACAGAAACTGCTCCAATGTGCTTAGGCTTGGGCCAGGAGGACAGGGGTCCTTCTCTGTGTGGCACTCTGTCCTCCTATCCTGAAGCCATCAGCTGCAGCTAAGAACAACGCCTGTATAGTCATTTAATGACTGCGGTAGCCAGGGGCTTAGGACTACAGGGGAACCTGCAGCATTGAGGTCAAATCCTTTGGGCAAGGTTCAGGGTCCCAGGGCCAACTGGGCTTCATGGGAATTCTCTACCTTTCTGGGTTTCGTGCTGCTGTGACTCATGGTAGTTCCTACTGGGGACAGGTGTCCTCATCCTGGGGGCTCTGGTTGTAATGGGGCGAAGGCCACAGGCCCTGGGGATGTCTGGAGACTAGGCTGTGGCGAAAGGATGAGAAAGGGCCCCAAGGTGGCAGCCATCCTGCATTCCCTGAGTCCCAGCAGAGGAAGGCACCGCCTGGGCCTCTCTTGGGAACGGAGGGGCTTGGGCAACCTGCCTTGTGTGTTGGGATCCAGTGACAGGGACACGCTACCTGGCATCTGCAGGAGCTGCTGGCTGAGTGGCAACTTCAGAAGCACCCCCGGAGTGCATGTGGGCAGCTGTGGCAGGCTGCCATGCTAGCTCTGGGAGGGCTGCTGTGTCTGGGCACCACGATGGGCTGTGCAACGGCTGTCCTCACCTTCTCAGAAGTCATGATGCAGGTAAAGCAAGGGACAGACCGTCGGGGCTGAGACCCCCCCACAACCCCACTAGGCCCTTGGTTCTCATGCTCCTCCTTGGTTCCTGTGTCTTTGGAACTGAAGCCTGGGGCAAGCTGCATGTCTTGGAGGGAGGTGCTACGTGCATGTTGCTCCCATCTTCCAGCCAGACCCTTCCTGTAGTGCCTGCTCCCACAGGACAACAGTGAACATGTCCCCGTGTGCCTTTTCTGACTGAGTCCTCTCTCTGTCCTCATAGAGACCTGCTGCTGGCGGCCAGGGGGTGGGGCTGTTGGCCCTGCCCCTGGTGGTCAGTGCCCTTAATCTGGGTGCCTCCTACCTGTTCTGTGGCCTGGCCACTCTGGAGCGGCATGACTCCCCCGTGTTGGAGGTGTACATGGCCATCTGCAGGTATGTGGCCGGGAGCATGAGCTGGTAGGTAGGGCTTCTTGGAGCGTCTGTTGCCCGCCATCCCTGAGCCTTCACAACCTCTCCCTGTACAGGAGTCTCATCCTGAAGACGGCTGTCCTGGGCGTGCTGTGCTATCACTGGCTGGGCCGCAGGGTGGCTACACTGCAGGACAGGTGCTGGGAGGACTTTGTGGGCCAGGAGCTGTACCGCTTCCTGGTCGTGGATTTCATCTTCACGCTCTTGGACTCCCTTTTCGGGGAGCTGATGTGGAGGTGAGGAGGCTCCACCTAGCCCTCCCACCCTGCCCTCGGTCTGTCAGGGACAGGTGGGGAAGGTTGATGTATGCTTGGCTACCCCCACCAGCCCGAGAGAGGTCCCTGCACGAACCGGAAAGGAAAATGGTTTCGGTGTTGCTCAGAGACAGGAAGAGAGAGGGGAGGGGGCGTCGTTAGAATGTCATGTCGTGGGGTCTGGCTTTTTGAGTGCTCTTTGAGTCCTTTTGTGTTTTCTTTGAGAATACATGGCTTTAATGGTAGTTGAAAAGCAAGGTACCCTTTTTCAAACTTTTCTTATACATTTATTTATTGTGTGTTTTTGTGCATGTGTGTGCACGTGTGCTGGGGAGTGTGGAGGTCGGTTCTCTCCTAACCATGTGGGTCTTGGGGATTGAGCTCAGGGCATTGGGTTTGGCAGTAAGCATGTTTACCTACCTGCCTAACCATTTTACCAGCCCCCCCCACCCTTTTCATTAGAGGTAAACCTTGTTGAGTTGCCTCTGCTGGCTTGAACTTCCTTCTGTCTCACCTTTCTGAGCCACCTGACCCACAAGTTCTTGTTTGTTTGTTTTGAGATAAGGTCTCTAAGTAGTCCCAGCTGGCCTGGAGTTCCCTACACAGACCAAGCTGGCCTCAAACTCAGAAATCCCCTTGCTTCAGCTTCCTGAGAATTTCAGGAATGCACCGCCTTGTGCATTCCAGTTTGTTTTGTTTTAAACCACTACAACACTTGATGCTGTTGAGATTAGTGTCTCTTAGAGAAGGGGCTCGGAGGAGCTTGAGTGGTGGTGACAGCCTCTAGGCCCAGATGGCTCTGTCTCTCTTGACATTTGCTGGGTGCTAGCCTGCCCTGGTGCAGGTGGCCCCTGCCCTGGTGCCCTGGGGATAAGGGTCTCCCTGCCCATCTCTCAGGGACTCCTCTGTCCAGGCTCATCTCCGAGAAGAAGCTCAAGAGGAGGCAGAAACCCGAGTTTGATATTGCTAGGAATGTTCTGGACCTGATTTACGGGCAGACACTGACCTGGTGAGAGTTTCTCATCTGCATTCTGCTGGCTGTCAGCCACCGCCTTCCTTCCCTGGGCCACAGCAGCAGCCTTTTGGTTCTGGGTGGGTGGCTCAGGTTGGGAAGACACTTACCAGCCCTGCCTGCTGCCACCGTCCCTAGGCTGGGTGTCCTGTTCTCACCGCTCCTGCCTGCAGTGCAGATACTCCGGCTGCTGTTCCTTTTCTATGTCAAAAAGGTAATGTGGGCCAAGAGTCATGGCGGGCACTTTTAATCCCAGAATTCCCAGCAGTTGTGAGGCAGAGGCAGGCAGTCTCTTAGTTGATGGCCAGCCTGGTCTACTAAAGCAAGTTCCAGAACAGCTGAGGCTAAAAAAAAAAAAAAGGTAAGACAGTAACTTGGGCCTGCTGCTAAGCTGGGCTGCCCCTGACAGTCCTATCTTAGGCAGGCTGGAGACATCTGCTGGTTCCCCAGTCCTTTGGGAGTGACTCTGAGTCCTTCTCCTCAGTTGGTGTGCTCAGGGGCTGACAGCCAGGACGCTGGTCCCCACTGGCTCTGGCCCGCTTCTGGCCCTCCACACTGGGGCTGGTGTACTCACCAGGCTGATGTGGGGAGCATAGATCTAGAGTGCAATCTCTGCCTGTCCTGACTAGGAACTTACACCGCTCACAGGGGTGCCCAGACACTTGTCTTCCTGGTGACGCTCGATCCAGTCCGGCTGACAGGCCATATTAATCATACTTAGAAGAGGATGGGGGGAAAGGTGCTTGGGGGCAGGGCACGGTGACCTTGCAGAGTGAAAACCAGTCTTTGTCCCTAGGCAAGCCTGATGGCCAACTGCCAGGCACCTCGCAGGCCCTGGCTGGCATCACACATGAGCACCGTCTTCCTCACCCTGCTCTGCTTCCCATCATTCCTGGGTGCAGCTGTTTTCCTCTGCTATGCTGTCTGGCAGTGAGTGGAGGCCTAGTTCTTTGGCTTTGGGGTGACACAGGAAACACCTCGTCCTAGCAGAGAGCAGGACTGTTGCCTCAGGGTCTCTTGTCCCTCTCTTCTCCAGGGTGAAGCCCTCAAGCATTTGTGGCCCCTTCCGAACTCTGAACACCATGTATGAGGCAGGCACGGTCTGGGTGCGTCGTCTGGAGCGTTCTGGCTCCAGGGGCTCCTGGCTGCCCTGGCTGCACCACTTCCTGGTGGAGAACACTTTCTTCCTCTTCCTGGTGTCGGCCCTGCTGCTGTGAGTTCGCAGGTGGGGGCTGGCCTGAGGTGGTGCCCCAAGCTGCTCTGGTCCTGCCATCAGCCTTCAGCCTGAGCCCCCATTTCCTCAGGGCTGTCATCTACCTCAACATCCAGGTGGTGAAAGGGCAAAGGAAGGTCATCTGCCTGCTCAAGGAACAGATCCGGAATGTGAGTCCTGCCTGTGTAGTTTCTGGGTCTGGCCACCTGGGCACCTAGCTTGTGGGGTTCCCCTTGGCACACCTGTGTCTGTTTTATTGCTTTTAGAGATAGGATTTCACTCTGTAGCCCAGGTTGTCCTGTATACTGAGGATGACGTTGGATTTCTGGTCTCTATCTTGTTTATGTGTTACCAGGTATTGCACCCTCCAGCTGAGCTACATTTCCAATCTTTTTTTTTTGATAGGGTTTCTCTGTGTAATCCTGACTGTCCTAAAACTTGCTTTGTAGACCAGGCTGGCCTCAAACTCAAGAGATCTGCCTGCCTCTGCCTCCTGACTGCTGGGATTAAAGGCATGCATTCTGACTAAATTTTTAGATTTTTAGTGATTGTGTGTGGAGTTGGTTCTCCCACTTCTTTGTGGGTTCTGCTGTCGCAAGCCACCTTTTCAGGGTGACTTCTGCCGGGCTTCTAGCCATAGCGGGGAGCTTTTCTGCAGATCCATCTCCACCGCCCTGGTTTTTGTTTTTGAGATAGGGTCTTACTTTAATCTCAAAGTGATCCTCCTATCTTAGGTGTTTGAGTACTGAGACTAGTGGGAGCCACTTCTCTTGACTGGGTTAAGCAGAGAGCAGGTAGGAAGTGGTCAGGCCTGGGGATGGAGTTGGCAGCATGACACTGGGCTCACATGCTTTTCTCACGACTTCGGTATCTCTGTGTATGCACATGGGCTGTCAGCTGAGATCAGGACTAAAAACACTGTTATTAAGGAAACAGTATAAGCCAGGTGTGGTGTAGGCCTGAAATCGCAGCAACCGAGCTGGTTCAAGGTCATCCCGTTAACTGAATTTGAGACCAGCTTGGGCTTCATGAGACCCTTTCTCAAGGGAGAAAGAAAGGGGGTAAGGGTAGGAAGACCACCTGTCTAGGGCCGAGGCGGAGCATGTGTAAGGCTGGCTCACGGCTTTCTTCTCTTAACCGTCATTGCTAGGCTTGGATCACAAATATCCTTTTCTTTCTCTTTGACCTTTTTTGATTTTTGAGGCATGGCTTTACCATGTAGCCCCTGCCTAACATGGATTTTGCTACAAAGCCCAGGCCTCCCTCACAGAGATCTGCCTGCCTCTGCCTCCTGCACTGAGATAGAAGGTGTGGCCACCATGCCTGGGCCCCTCTTTGACCTCTTAACTCTGTTGTGATGTTGAACTTCCTATACAAGCTCCACAGAAGTCCAGAACAGGCCAACTCTAGGGTGGAGGGATGAACAACTCTCGTCTCATGCTGTGCTCTGGCCTTTCCAGGAGGGAGAGGACAAGATCTTCCTGATCAACAAGCTTCACTCTATTTACGAGGGGGAGCAGAGCAGGTGATGGAGAGGCCTGTGGGAGGGGAAGGAGGGTGGTGTGAAGTGGCACTGCCCCGTTGCAGTGGTGAGGTACTCTGGGGCACCAGGAGTCAGCTCCTGGCTTGCCTCACCTTCTGCCTTCTGTGTCCCCACAGTTAGTGATGGGACGGGGGCTGCTGAGATGCAGGGGTTTGTGTACTCAAGACACCCTCGGGGATGGAGAGCCACTTTTGGGCACTACTAAGGTGTATGGGTGGTGTTTTGCTTGCATGTGTATCTGTGCACCATATGTGTGCCTGCAGTGGTCAGGGGGGCATTGGATCCCCTGGATCTGGAGTTAAGCTACCATGTGGATGCTGGGAATGGAACCTGGGTTCTCTGGAAGTCTGAGCCGTATCTCCAGTTCCACAGACCAGTTTTACAATGACCCCAACAACAGTTTCTCCCTGCTGAGTGGGACACGTCCACCCAGAGGTCCACCCATCCCCAGCAGGCTGAGGCTTGTTCCCCCAGGCTATGGCCACAGGTCCTCAGCTGCAGACCACAGTGAGGCCAAGGCACTGGAGGCCTCTCAGAACTTCTACTCATCATGGGCCTCAGGCTATCTTGTAGGGGAACTCAAGGTCAGACACACAGCCCAGCCTCTTCTATGCCTTGTAGAGATAACAGGTGTATGTATGCGCTGTGTTTTGAGCCCCAGTATTGATGACAGGCCTTTACTGAGGGGACTGTTATTGCAAGCTGCTCCACACAAGGTCACCGATAGTTCAGAGTTTTGAGCCACAGAAGTGGCCAGTTCATGTGACCCAGCAGCTTTCCCCAGCAAATTCCTAGATTGTAATCCCGCAAGTTCTTTGGGCTACTCTGTCAGCCTGGCCCTCACTGCTCCAGAGCCTTCAACCTGGAAGGCCTGACATGAACCACCAGGAGCTCAGAGGATCCATGAAGCCCAGCCACACAGGTTAGAGGGGCTTTCACATTGGTTGGGTCACCCTGACTCTCCTTTCTGGCAGGCCTGGCAGAACCGAGGAGGCCACCACATCGTCTGCCCAGTTTGTGGATGCAGGGGACAGTCACCATGACCCTGCAACAGAGACTTGGACCTGAAGTCCCTATAGGACACAGCACTAGAGTAACTTTTCTTGTCACCAACTCCTCGAGGTGATGGCGGAGCAAAAAGGTGGGGCTACTCCAAGGACTCTGTCCTACCTGGGACTCCCTTCCCGTAGGTTCTTCACTTTTATTTTGAAGACAGGATCTATCTACACAGCCTTGGCTGTCCTGAGTTCACTATGTAGACCAGGCTGGCCTTGATCTGCTTGCCAGGTACTGGAATCAAAGGCATGTGCCACCACACCTGGCTTTACCCAACTTTTTTTATTATTCTAATTAAATGGGTTTTGCAATCTGGATTTGTGTTTTGGGATGGGCTCGTGACCTGCTCCTGCCAGGTACGTGTAGGTGCTTGGGACCCACAAGCCTTCCATGGGAACCTCAGGACTTGGGGCTCAGTCAAGATTGCCTTCTACTAGCAAAGGGGAAGTGGCCACATTTTCCTGGGCAAGATGAAAGGCCTGGCTGTGTGCCCAGGGTGAGAAACTGATCAGTGGTGATGTTATGTGGGCAAAGGAAGGGGGCATATTTAGGGAAGGACCCCCAAGGGATGACTCAATGCTTTAGGTTAAGAAGCCCCTTGATAGAGGGAGGGACCATCAGCACCCAGTCTAAGGTGGATGGTGTGGGGTGAGATGCCCTGGGTGAACTGAGCTACAGGAGCTTGTAGGTTTTCTGAGACTCAACAGCCACAGCATCCTCCAAGTCTGGATGACCTTCAGTAGGTGCAGTTTTTTTGGGAGTCACCCTGGGTCAGGACATAATAGCAGTGCTGGGCCCACTTGTCCCCATGGAATCAGAAGTCCATGCTGGGCACCAGCCATCCCCCAGTTGGTCCAATGCCACCCTAAGGCCAGCCCCATGGAAAGTTCCATGGGCGTCTCAGCTGTCACAGCTGATCTGAGCTGGATGGTACTGTGTCTCCAGTCCCCGTGGGCCCTGCATTAAATGAAGACATCAGTTCTGTCTCACAAAGGTCAGGATGCACTGCTGAGAAGGGAAGAACATGCCCAGGGTGTTTCATAGAATCACCAGCGCTGTCTTCTGAGTAGTGGGACTCGTCACACAAGGATCCAGGCACTGCCTGAGAGCAGCAGAGGCTGTCAGCACCCCAGCTGACCATGCTTTTTGTCTACAACCTCCATTCCTTACCTTGGGATGGGGCTCTAGGGTTCCTGGGAGTGCTTAGCATCAGGAGCTCTACCATAAAGCCACCCCTCATTGGTGTTTTGTAGGAAAGGGAGGGAAGATGAGTTTGCTGTAATTGGCAAATGCAATCAACTCCAGACTTGGAAACTATAAACTTCTTTTTAGCAGGTAGTAGCGCTTCACAGTGAATACAGAGCTCTAGTGTGGGGTCTCATGTAGCCCATGCTAGCCAAGGATAACTGCAGTCCTGATCCTCTCGCCTGCACTCCCTAATGCTGGCATTGCAGGTGTGCCTTCCTGTCACCGCTGCTTCTTGACCTTGGCTGCACAGGGGAGCACACAGGCTTTGAAACCACCTGGGCCTCTGCTTTCTCTGAGATCCTTAAGGAGTACTCAGACCAAGCACCGGGATTCTGAAGATTTCTGGGTGCAATCTAGCATCATCTGTCATAGGCGGACACCTAAGCTGAAGGCCGTTCACAAGGATGGATGGGTTGGCAGCAGATGGGCTTGTGAGGACGCCTTTATCAGTAGTGACTCTGAGCAGCATTGGCTCACAAGGGCACTCGTCACCCTGGCTGCACAGAAGCTTCTTGGGATAAAACCCTTGCTGCCAATGTCTGCTTCATTCAACGCAGGCCCCGCAGTAGCTCCCACCATGGCTTGGGTCCCAGTCGGGCTTGCCCACCTCCACAGGCATTCTCTTCTGCCCGGCCCACCACCTTGGCTGGGCATCCTGCCTTCTGCTGTCACTGCTGTGCCACAGTCTTGTCAGAACAGTGTGGTGCTAGGGCAACTCCAAACCTACTGCTTCCTGGATCTGACATGAGGCCTACTTTATCCAATCCAATCCCATGAGGTTTCTTCTACTGGTTCTCATTCTGGTCCTCATCAAAATCCAACGTAGCTTCGATGGCCGGGGCGGGTGCCACCTCCACAAAAACCTACTGTTCACTCCCTGGCTGTCTTGAAGGCACTGGAAGGTTGACAACAGCATCTGACTGACGCAGGAGGCTCCTCTAAGCCACTGCTTCTTTACCTACAGGAGACAAAAATGCCTGTGCCATAGCAGCTCCAAGGCTAGCCATAGTCTGCTCTTCTGCTGAAGCTCTGGTCAGCTGTGCTGGAGGTTGCTGGAAGGCCAAGGGTGGCTTGACATCCCAAGTCTCACTCTTCCTCTGGTCTTTGGATTCCCATGAGGCCAGGGCCCCTTGGGTGATTTCCTCAGCAGAGCTACCAGCTCTCCTCCTCAGCACATAGTGTGGGTCAACATTAGCGAGTGAGAGCTGACCTAGTGCCACCCATGAGCCCTAGGGTGACAATGCCATTGTGCATTTTAGCCAATAGGTTTTAGGGGCAGAGATCAATAAAACCACCTTTTTTTGTTTTGTTTTTTTCTGAGTTGGGGCCTTGTTGCATGGCCTGTAGACTCAGGCAGTGCTACTCCTCAGCCTCCTGGGTGCTGGGACTATAGGCACATACCACCGTGATTGTTCCAGATAGTGCTGGGGATGGAGCCCAGTACCCTGCGCCTACACACAAAAGCCCTGCCAGTGAGCTACATCCCAGCCGCTCTGGTTTCTTTTTTAATGCCTGTACTGGACATGTGACAATGAGTATGGGTGGTGGTTCTGGGAGAACCTGCAGCCCCTGGCTCTACCCGCTGCTTGCCTGGGTTATACTGGTCTTCAAATGCATCCAATTCAGTCAGGCCAGGGAGACTTGGAAGCTGTTACGTCTCTCAGTGGGTACTGACAGAATCCACATATTCTTAGCAAAACCAAAGCAATGCTTCAAGTCAAACAGCCAAGACTGAGTTTAGCCAGGAACGAATGCAAACTCAGCAGAAAGTGAAAAAGGAAGTCCCTGCCTCTCACAGATAGATAATGACCCAGCAAGAGGGAACAGCCAAGAAAAACCGCAGTTTATTAAGACTCAACAAAGCGCTGTATTTTTGAAAGCAACCTCTGTTGTGTGTCCAACCACCACATTCCATGAGGAGGGGCACTAAGCGCCACAAATGCTTTTTCTTTTAATCTTAAGAGTCAGAGACCTTTTAAATTCAAAAGATTCAAAAAAAAAAAGAAAGGAAAAGGGGGGGCCACCAAAATTGAAAACATCCTTTACTTCATCCCCAGTTTTAAAACATTAGGAGTTTTTCTATAACTCAGTGCTAAATGGCAGCATGGCAAGCTGTAGGTGTGGGAGCACACGCACGTATCTGATACACATACATCAAGTATCTAGGACACACGTGATGGCAATGAGATGCAGTCACTCTGAGGAGGCCGTTCCGGGGGACACACATGATGAACCCAGTTGTGCATAGCTCACAATCCTCTAGAGAACCAGCGTTTCTCTGCGGTCCTGCAGGGCTTGCTTTCTTCCTTGTTTTGATAAAACCATTAAAAAGCTAATTAAAAAATGTAATGCACAAGTTTCCTTACCACATAGGCAGGGAGTACAATGTTCATATATTTTTTTAAAACATACTTGAGGGTGTGTTATTTCATTGTCTTTCTTCCTTGTAAAACAATCAAAACATTGATCATCTTTAAAACATAAAGCAATATTTAATATATAAAGCACTCTTCAAACATCTATTTCTTTTGAGTCCATTATTTGGTAAATATGTAACTGCTACACATTAGAGATTAGGTATTTTTCTTCTTTGTGTTTTTTTTTCCTGTTTTTCCTTTTTCTTTTTTTTCTTTCTTTTTCTTTTTTTTTTTTAAATAACATCTTCAGTGCTAGGAGTTGGGTTTAAAAATACATGAAATGGTGTGGAGCTGCCCCCGGGAGCCCTGGCTTTCCTGAGAGCTAGCCGGCATGTGCAAGACAGAGACCACAATGCCTCGTCACCTTGAGGAAGGGTGAAGACAATTGACAGAGTCCATGATGGCTGGAGGGAACAGCACGCCCCATCCCAGAGCTCTGAAGTAACACATCTGCATTCTGAAAATAGTTTTTTTTTGTTTGTTTGCTTGTTTTTTTCCTTTTTTAAAGATGGAAGTCTTTTTTTTTGTTCCTTTTAAATTTTTTAATTTTTTTTTTAAATTTTATTTTAAAGTCTGAAGGAGAAAAAAGGTCTGTAAACAGGTGGGAGCCCAAAGCACAGCTCCTCCAAAAGCAGTCACAACCCATGTCCAAGTGCTTGTTCCCGCTCCTTGCGGGACACCCATTCTCTACAAGTATCTATGGCCACAGTTCAACAACAGTTTTGTTTTTCTCTTTAACTTTATATTCCAGATGGGAAATGGTGCAATACTCTGGTAATAATCTTCTTGCATTAGTCCACAATGAAAAGCTGCTAAAGGTAGATAGACATATTATTCTCCAGAGATATACACTGTAACTTTAAATGCAATAACAGAGTCCTTGAGTAAACATTTACACATGAATTGTCACCAGCCCTGTCCCACGAATTCTCTTTACTGTTTAGGATTAGCTAAAGGAAGGGCAGGGACACCTCAGTGCAAAGTTAGAAGCGAACAACGAGAACATTTGACCAATGCACAAAAAAAAGCATATACGGAATAAAAGGGAAACCCACAGTTAAATCCCTCATGCACTCTCAAACACGCATACAATAAACGCTAACGTGCAAGCAAGCACGCGCACACACACTGTTAACACACGCACACACGCACATGTAGGCTATGACGTGGACATTTCCTAGAGCCTGTTTCTGTGCACAGATGTCAACGTGGAAGTGTTCACATTTCGGTATTGGCCTGCTGGGTTCAAGTATTTGCATGTCTGATATGTCTTTTTTTTTTAACTTTTTAAAAATAATTTTTTGGGATTAAAAAATGACATGAAAAAGTAATGAAACAAGGGTAAATGTGCATAGGCGGATCCAGGGGGACAGAGCATTAGCCACGCACGCCTCAGCTCTGTGCCTGCACAACGCAGCTGCCTGCCCGCCCACCGCCTCTGGTAATGTGCATAATCGTCACAGGCTCACTTTAAATAGGCTTCAAGTCTCCCCCACCCGCCATAAAATAACCCTTTCCAGCCCACAGTCTGAAAAGTGCCCTTCATGATAAACTATTCTAAGCAGCTTTTATACTTAAAACGCAAAATGACAACACACCGTACAAACATAAGACAACATAAAATAAAAAGCTATGAGGAACATCCTGTCGTTAGCACGTGACACTGACCAAACGCAGCCCGCACTGTCTTCAACAGTTCGCAAGGGCCGAGGCCAAGGTTCATCTTCAGAACTGGACAGAGGTACTCGAAGGGGCAGCTTATCCATCAGCTGGAGCCTCAGAGCCGCGCCTGGCAGGGTCAGCTCCCTCCTTCCCGATGAAGGTGACCCCTAGATGGACTCGCCGCTGAGCAGGTCCCCAGGCAGCAGAGTGTTGAGAGGAGTGGGGCTGCCGATCACCCTGGCATCATCAGCACTGGGAGGGCCCCAGAGACTGCTGGAGTACTGGGGCACCCCACCCCACAGCAGTTCACTGCTGCCTTTGCCGCTCAGGCACGGGGTGTTCCAGTGGGCAGTGTCGCTGCGCACTAGGCCATGGGTGCTGCCCGAGGAGCCCAACCTGGGCTGGCTGCCCCCGCTGCTGGACTGCCAGCTGGAGGTGGGTGGGAGGGCTTGGCCTTGGGCCAGGAACCGGTTCACTTCTTCTTCACCAGCGAACTCAGCCAAGATGGTGGTGTTTCCTAGTACACACCTAGAAGGCAAGAGCCTGGGTAAGTGTGTCATTCTGAGTCCCGAGTCTGTGCTACCAGGAAAGACAGACAAAAGTATCATCATGCCACACGCTATCACGACGACCTAGCCTTGTGGCTGTGCTGTCACTGTTAACTCTAAGCTAAATAATGAATTTGGCAGCCACAGAGGATTGATGTGTGTGGAGTACATGTTTAAGTGTGCTGTACAGTGGGGGTTCAGCTGGCATCAGTGTCCCCCACCTCTGGTGATACTCCAGAGCAGGTCTTTTTGTATTCTGCATGGAAAGCACCCTCAAGTGGGCACTGGGCTGCTGTAGTCCTGGGGCCTGGGTGACTAGAGGCTCCTTTTGGACTTTTCCAAGGGGACAGACAGACACAAAACAAACTCAGTGACTCTGTGGAGACACAGGAAGAAGATGGCTATCTACAAGCTGAAGAGCTAAGCCAGAAGGAGTCAAGTCTGTCCATAATTTTTTGATCTTGGATTTCCAAGATCAGGGCTAGGAAAGGACAGTTTTGCCCAGGGCACCACCTGTGCAGCAGTGTGGGGGTGATGCCACAACACTCGCTCCCCCATCTAACAACACTGGGCACTGGTGGCTACTCAGCAGAGAGGGGACTGAGGAAAAAACATACATGTGCAGAGACTTTTGGGCCTTGGCGGCTTCTTCCTTGGAGCTGTAACGGACCACAGCATTGCCTTGGGTCAGATTCAGGTGGAATGTGATGAGAGGCCCATGCTGCAAACACAGCGTCCGCAGTGTAGAACCGTCAATCTGAGGAGGAAGTAAAGGGAAGAACACGCTTTCCCTCAAGCTCTTGCTGTGTTCTGCAATAGCAGTATGGAAACTGGGTGCACTGCATACCAGAACACACTTCCTTTGACAGGCTAGTGACGGCAACTGCCACTGGAAGTTACATTAGTCAGAGGCAAGGGCCAAAGTTCCATTTTGAGTTCTGCAGTTTACAAAAGGTATAGCAGCAGCCTGGTAGCCTTGAGGTGAAAGGCTAGTTCTGTGACAGAGATGGTGCCTACAAGCTGATATATGCCTGAGGTGGCCAAATCCCCTTGAATGGATGTGTAAGATGAAGGTTCTCTTTATAAAAGTATGTTTTTCAGCTTCTGAAGGGCAACTAAGTCACCAGGAGCATGGCCGAGAGAAGTGCCTGGCTGCGTCTGCCCACACTTACCTGTCATTCACACTTGCCTCAGCTACTACTCTAGGCTCTGAAGGAAGATGCCTGCCTGACACAGGTACCTGCTCCAGGGGTAGAGAAGGTACCTCTTGGCCATAAGCAGCTACTCAAGGGTATGACATGACAGCCCCCAACCTGGCAGCACTTGTACCTGGGGTGTGAGGTTGCGCAGAACGAGCCAGCTGCTTGTTCTTCCTGAGGTGTCAGTACTCCAAGCAGAACCTGTGTAACAAGTCCATGGATCAAGAACTCAACCCACAGGCCATGTTTCTAGTCTGACCTAAAACATACAGCAAGCTCTAGTCTTTTGACCCTGTGGAAGCCATAGCATCTTTTCATAAACCCAATCTTTTTTTTTCTTTAAATATTTACTTACTTATTTATTTATTATGTATACAATATTCTGTCTGTGTGTATGTCTGCAGG
>LOJH01015797.1:0-23221 GCA_001685095.1 Ellobius talpinus | reverse complement strand
CACCCCCACTTGCTTCTGCCGGTGTCGCCTGGCAGCTCGCGGGATGGGACGGGTCAGTGTCGGTCTCGAAGTGGATGTAGTGCTGCTCTCCAGAGTCCCCAAGGATCGGTGGCCCACAGCAGACGCCACATCCCCCACGTGGACCACGCACGGGGTTAGCGTTGTCCAGGGGGGCCTTTCAGATGGCAGCAACCGAGCCCAGTGTTTCCAAGTAAGGGCCAGCGCTTTGGCACTTTGCCGTGGAGTGTAAACTGGTACCAGTCTAGCGTTGCCTCCCGTTTAAACTTAAGGTCGCCCGGTGCCCATCAGTTCTACCCCCCAGGTAAACAGATCGTGTTGTCAAGAACTTAGGGAACTCGGAGAGTAGTAAATTGCTATAAGGACCCTAATGGTGCACAGGTTATGTGTAGCATTGCAGCATCCAGAGCGACCTCTCCCCTGAACTATGGATGCCCTAAATTAGGCTGGGGTTGCGGCTCTGTAGTGAGCCCTTAGCAAGAGTGAGGCCTTGGGTTCCGTCCTGGCACAGGAGAACAAAATATCAGTCCTCAGAAATTGTCCCACTAATTAACGCTGATTGTTAATAGAATCAGAAGATAGGGAGAAACGTGGGAGTTCTTTGTGGTTTCTGTTTTCTTTAAACACAAAACCAGTCGAAATTTATAACCTTGAAAATCAACAACGACAAAACAACAACCTGCTATTCATAAAGAACACTGTTAGGTAGTGTGTGCAGACTGATAGAACCGGTGTTCTGGTCTGCTTTCTGCTGCTGTAATGAGAAGTAATTTGAGGGAGGAAAGGGTTCATCTTCCAGGTTCCAGCCTGCTGTTGAGGGAATTGAGGGCAAGAACTCAAGCAGCAAACACAGGGGAAGATGCTGACTGGTCTGCCCCTGCCTCACAATTCAGCTGCCTTTCAGATACAGCAAAGCCAACGTGTCTAGAGATGGTCTCTTCTATGTCATGAGAAATCAAGGAAATGCCCCACAGACACACCCATGAGCCAACCAGAGACAGTTCTTCAATTGAGGCTCCCTTTCCCCAGTATGTCAAGTTGACAGCGAGTGTAGCTTCCATAGCCAGTTAGCTTACATGTGTTCTGTGTTGAATTGTTGATATCAAAATGTACACCTAAATGTATTTTTAAAGGACTATCGGTAAGGCTGAGCGGGGTGGCACGCTCAGGAAGCAGGTTCAGTTGGCCCTCAGTTGGAGACCAGCCTGATGTGCATGAGTTCCAGGGCAGCCAGAGCTATGCAGAGAGACCTTGTCTCTATCAATAGTATTAGGTCTCAAGGAAGAAAATGGGTGGGAGCAGCTGTACGATGGATGCCTTATAGTGTACCACTGCGTTGAAGAATACTGTGTGGTCAACTGACCATTGGCGCCAGTAGCTAGCTTTTTACAGTTAGTGTTAGGAGTGCTGGACTCCAGACTGAAGTCTGTCTTCATTGTTAGCAAAGATCAGGCCTCTTTACTTCCTCTCAAGAAAGGGAGGCTATGGAGCTGGGTTGGTGGGGAGGGTCTGGGGGGAGGCAGATCGTCATCAGAATATATTGTATAAAAAAAACAATTGTTTTCATTTAAAAATCCCTTAAGAATGCTAGTACGCCTTTCGTGCCAGCACTCGGGAGGCAGAGGCAGGTGGATTTTGAGTTCGAGGCCAGCCTGGTCTACAGAGCAAGTTCCAGGACAGCCAGAGCTACACAAAGAAACCCTGTCTCATCCCTCCCCCAAGAGAAAAGAGTGCTAACAAAGTTTAAAAAGATGGAGACTTATTCTGTTTATTTCTCCATTGTAAAATGGAGAGGTTGGGCCCAAGTCCTGTAGGCTATTTTGATCCTGTATCAGTTACTAATTTCTTTGTGGTACTACTTGACAAAACACTTCCAATTCATGATAAAGCATTTTATAAAACCTATCTGGGCCTGTAGAGCTGGCTCAGTGGTTAAGAAACTTGTTCTTGCAGAGAACCTAGGTTGATTCTCATCTCCCACAGGGTTGCTCACAACTGTCTGCAGCCCTAGTTCCAGGGGATCTGATGCTCTCTTCTGACCTCTGTGGGTACCAGGTACACATGGAGAGCACAGACATAAATGTAAGCAAAATGCTCAAATATATAAATTTTTATAAAAATAAAACTTTTCTATATTATCCACAAGTTTCCATTAGTGACATTACATGTCTTTATTCATAAGTGATGTTTTTTCGTCCTCGAACTCACAGAGATCCACCTGCCTCTGCCTCCAGAGTGCTGGGATTAAAGGCGTGTGCCACCACCGCCTGGTCCATGAGTGATTTTTCAATGCATCTTGCCAACCTGCTGTGTTTGCATATTAGCCAGGATCCACCCCCACACCCCTTATTTCCATTGCTCATGTCTGAATCAAGCCTATGGCCTTACACATTCTAGGCAATTACTGTTCCGTTAGCCACACCCCTGACCCCTATTAGAGACTTTTTAAAAGTATTCTTGCACACCTTTAATTCCAGCACTCTGTAGGCAGAGTCAGGTGAATCTCTCCCAGTTCCAGGCCAGCCTGATCTACAGAGTGAGTTCCAGGACAGCCAGAGTACACAGAGAAACCCTGTCTTGGGGCGGGGATGCCTGTCTAGAACTGCAGGCTGGAGGAGGCCCTATGTTTTTGCTGTTGATACATGGATTCCAAAGCCTGAGTGCACTGGCTTTTCTGTGCTAGTTTGATCGTGATATACTAGGAGACCTTGTCCTTTGTCAGGTTCTGGTTATTTGCCTAATGCTGTATAGGGCATTTAATGTTAGGGTTAAGTTTCCTCAGCTGTGTATTGGAGTTGTTGATACTTTTTTACTTTTAAGACAGGGTCTGTATATCCCAGGCCTGGAACACAGGATGCAGCTGTGGGTGACTTTGAGCTTCTGATCCTCCTTAAAGCTCTTGATTCTTGAACTGAGCACTCAGGTCTTCCCTAGTTGGGAAGTTCCCAGTCTTCACGGGACTGCACTATGACCGCTTCAGTACTTTCTGAGTACACACTGCTGGGGATCTGAAGGCTTCTGGAAGTGAACAAATGGATGGCTTGGCCTGGCTCTCCAAGAGCTGTGGCCTGGCATGGAGTCAAGCTGAGGTGACAGGTGGTGCTGGTCTGGGAAATAGGCATCTGACTGGGGCTGAAGGGGAATTGAGATGGAGTGGGAAATGTGCCTGAGCTTTAAGGTGGCCTCTCTAAAGGAAGAGTGGATTCGCCTATTTAGTAGGTAACAAGGTTGACGGTAAAGGAAAAGAAAACGCCTTAGGGAAAGAGCAGAAGTTTGAAGAGTAGGGGAATTACACACCTGAGAATAAACAGGAATTAGAATAAAGGACAACATGTGCCATGTTCAGATTTGTACCAAGTATGTCTAGGAGACGCAAGGAATTGTGAGCAGGCAGTTTACATTAATTGGGCTTTTGAGTTTGGAAGGTGACTTGGAGGTATATGGCAGCTGGGTTGAGAAGAGGGGCAGGGCTGCAGAATGAAAGTGGTGTCTTCCACAGGCTTGGGGTCTGTGTCCGTAAAATAAGTGTCTAGTTGTGCTAGATTTGATCCGATATTGCTGGAGGAGTTTTCTCTATTTATGAAGGACACGGGAGTCTGTTATTGGGGTCAAGATTATTATAAAGATAGAATTTAGATTACCTTTTTTTCTATCCAGGTTTAACTTCTCTGTGTAGTGGCATTTCATTTGTATTTTAATAAGTAAAGCTGCCTGGAGATCAAAAAAGTAAAACAGCCACACTGGTCAGCCTTATAAGCCGGGCAGCAATAACACACACCTTTAATCCCAGTAGCCACACTAATTTGCCATAGAAACTGGGCGGTGCATACCTTTAATTCAGGCCTTTAATGCCAGCCCTAGAGAGGAATATAAAACGGGAGGGGACGGCTCACACTCCCAGTCTCATTCTGAGTTTTTCGGAGGCAGAATCGCCATTTTCAGACTGAGGTCAAGGTAAGAGCCAGTGGCTGGCTGTTTTGCTTTTCTGGTCTTCAGGTTGAACTGCAATTTCTCTCTCTGAGTTTTTATTAATTGTGCTTCATCTCTGTTTATCTTAGTAGAGTATAGGCTGTTTTCTGTGACTTAGTCAGAAAGCACATAACTCTCTAGCAGGAAAAGCTGCAGCTCTGTTTTCTTTTGAGCCCTGAAAACATTTGTTGAAGATTTAAAGATGCTATTCTGCTAGTACTCATGTGCGTTTGCTATTTGTTTGTCTTTTATGTTTCTGACTTTTGCATCCAGACAGGGTGTTGCATACCTGTAAGCCTCATAGAAAGCTGAGGCACAAGAATTGATGTGAGCTTGAGCCTGTCTTTAAAAAAATAAAAGCAAAAACCGGCCAGGCAGTGGTGGTGCAGGCCTTTAATCCTAGCACTTAGGAGGCAGAGACAGGCTGATCTCTGTGAGTTCGAGGCCAGCCTGGTCTACAGAGTAAGTTCCAGGACACCAAAGCTATAGAGAAACCCTGGGGTTTTTGGTTTTGTCTTGTGTGTGTGTGTGTGTGTGTGTGTGTGTGTGTGTGTGTGTGTGTGTTAGTTTTTCGAGACAGGGTTTCACTGTTTAGTTGTGGCTGTCCTGGAACTCTCTGTAGGCCAGGCTGACCTCGAACTACAGAGATCAGCCTGCCTCTGCCTCGAATGCTAGGATTAAAGGTGTAAGCTATTACTGCCCATCAGAAAACAAACTACAAACTTTTTTTTTTCTTCAAGACAGAGTTTCTTGGTGTAGCCCTGACTATCCTGGAACTCTGTAGACCTGGCTGGCCTTGAGCTATGTACCACCAAGTCTAGCTAACTAATTTTTTTGTTGTTGTTTTTTGTTTTTCCTTTTAATGGTGAGAAATTTTATGGTTAGAAAACAAATTTAAAGTGCTTTGTAGTTACTGAGGAAAACAAAAAAGCGTACTCCTTCTCTAGCATTGTCAGGATATTCGTGTGCCAGATGTGCGCGGCTTTGGTACAGTTTCCACACCCAGCTCTAGGGTGCGCACACACCTATGGTGGAGTTAGAGGGCTCTAGAGCACAAAGCACTTTTAAAAGCAGGAAGTTATTAGTTATAATGGAGCCCATGTGGTGGGCAAGCGTAGTAGTGGCCTTTGCCCTCGGCCAGGAGAGGTGCTGGGAGACAGCAGAGAGGGAAGGTCTGTCTCTCCTGGCTGTTCACTATTGCCACTTGCAGCCAGATGACATTATTAAAACACATCTTTTGTTTTTCCTCTGAAATCATCTAGTTTTATTGAAGACTAGGTGCTGTGGTTACCGCATTCTTTTCTACATGTTTCTTCGTGGTTTGTAAGGTAAGGGCCATTTTGGACATTTTTGTCTAGTACTAAATTACTTGTTCTGTTACTTTTGCACCCCTAAAAACATTTTCTAAAAGTGTAACAGCTGGTTGGCCAACAACTAAGAAATTAATACATTACTAAAGAAAAGCATTTGTCTTCATTGTCAACTTTTTAAAAAGCTTTTGATCAAAAAGCAAATGAGGTGCCACTGAAGCAAGTAGAGAAAACATTAATGGCACAGTGAGGCCTGACATGGCTTTCTTTAGTTCCAGCACTTGGAAGCCAGGAGGAGGAAGGTTCCTATAAGTTCAAGGCTGTCCTGGTCTACAGAGAGTTCCAGGGCAGTCAGGGATATATTAAGACCTTGTCTGAGAAAAGCCAAACCAGCAATGCCAGTAACAATACCTTAAATGTTATTAAATTGTTTTGTACACTGCTCTTCAACTTAGGGCGACCCTGTGTATTTTAAATGCTACAATCTGTGATGCTCACTGAGGACATGGAAGAAATGGTTGCACCGTCAGCAGTGACTGGTACTTTTGGTAAATGGTGGACTCTCATTTAATGAGAAAATAGATTTAGTTTTAGAGACCCAGTCTCGCTGTGCATCAGAACTCACTCTTAGGTTCAAGTGATCCTCTCGCCCTTGGCTTCCTGAATAGCCAGGACAGCAGGCTTGACAGTGAGGGAAGATTTTGCAATATGACTTAGCTTGCTATGGTAATAGTTACAAACCTGTGTTAGCAGGTGCTGACCCTGTGCTGAGAGTGTAGCATGCCCGAGTGGGTAATGGAGCGGTGAGAAAGAGGGAAGTGCTGAAAGCTGGGGTTCAGAGTAGACAGAAAATTCAGTAATATTAAGTTGAACATTGCATTAGTGAAGAAGGGAGTTGTATAGTCAGGGTTGAAACAGGTGATTTGGGGTAAAAGTGAGTCTAGATTTCTATGTCCTTCTGCTAGGAAGATTAAGATGCAGATTTAATGCAGTAAAGGTGGAGCTCAGAGTTGAGCACTTACCAGCATGTGCAAGGCCCTGTGTTCAACTCAGCACCAACACCAAACTAAGGCACAGTGTGGATTGGGGAAATCTCACCCAACCCTACCCTAGGTAAAGAGTTCCAGGCAGACTTCCCTCGGGATGAACCCCCTAATTGCTTATCCAATATGAAGTGATCAGCCCTAAAAACATCCATACAAGATACACTAAATGGGCTCAGCAGGTTGTATCTATATATTTATTTGCGTGTGGGGAGGTAATAATTAAACCGTGAGTTTGATGAGGGTTGACAACACTGGAGGAATTGGAAAGGGGAGGATTATGTAAACACAGCACGTATCTGAATTTTTTTTTTAAAAAAAAAAAGCTCTTAAAGGTTTTATTTTATTTATTGGTCCTTATTTTGTTTTTTGATACAGGGTTTCTCTTTAGCTTTGGGGTCTGTCCTGGAATTAACTCTTGTAGACCAGGCTGGCCTCGAACTCAGAGATCTGCCTGCCTCTGCCTCCCGAATGCTGGGATTAAAGGCATGTGCCACCACTGCCCAGCTTAAAAATTTTAAATAAAAATGAAAAACAGCAAACCAAATGATACAAAAGTTAAAAAGAAGAATGAAATGATTGAAGTTAGAAAAATACTAAATGATTAAAAAATAATAGGGTAAGAAAGTATAACTTAGCCAAGTGTGGTGATGCATGTTTGTAATCTGAGCATGTGGGAAACATGGCAGGCGGATCAAGAACTTGAGGCCAACCAGGTGATGAGATGGTCCGTAGACTAAGTCTCCCGTAGCAGTCTTGTGGAACAGTGTCTGCAGCAATGTCTGCTGTCTGGACTTGAAACTCACCCCAGTGTCCTCAGCAGTAACCTCTCTCTCTGTGTGTTGCAGCAGGGTGGAAAGCCATTAAGGACCAGCCGTTTGCGTTGACCAAAGATGGAAGTGTGTCAGGAGCCACACAAACCATCGCTGAGCTTGGACTGTGACCACTGTGGTTTCAGAGGCACCGATTATGAGAACGTGCAGATTCACATGGGCTCCATCCATCCTGAGTTTTGTGATGATATGGATGCTGGAGGACTCGGCAAGATGATATTTTACCAGAAGAGTGCGAAGCTCTTCCACTGCCATCAGTGCTTCTTTACTAGCAAGGTATACTCCAGTGTGTACTATCACATCACAGCCAAACACGCAGCCTCAGAGAAGTGGAGGGACAAACCAAAGGACCAGCTGAGCAAAGAGACCGAGGCTGTGGAAAGCCCCTCCCTTCCCGAACACCAGAGCACAGCCTTGGACCCAGCAGAAGTGAGGCCCACTTCAGCTCTCCCCGTGGAAACACAGAAAATTGGTCCAAGTTTGTCTCCAGAGCCACAAAAGTCTGTTCCTCCTGCTCTGGAGCCTGAAGACTCTGGCCCTGTTGTTTCTCCTGAGCTACAGGCCCCTTGTCTTTCTGCTGAGGCCTCAAAAACTGCTTCTGTTTCTTCCCCTGAATGTGTCGACCCAGCCAGCATGACGTCTGAGCTGCAGAAGCCTGCTCCTGCTTCCCCTGAGTCCATCAAGTCCGCTCTTGTTAGCTCCAAACCCCAGAAGCACTCTCCTTTTGCTGATACAGGGGCTCCCCCTTCCACCTTGTCTCCAGAGTCACCAGTTCTGGCCACATCGCCTGAGCCTTGGGGGCCATCCCTAACTGCATCTCCAGAGTCTCGGAAGCCTGCACAGACTGCCTCCCCTGAGCCAAGGAAACCATCCCCATCAGAGTCTCCTGAACTTTGGAAGCCATTCCCTGCCATCACTTCAGAGCCTCGGAGACCAACCCCAGCAGTATCACCAGGTTCCTGGAAGCCAGGGCCACCTGGTTCTCCTCGGCCTTGGAAATCCAGTCCTTCAGCAACCTCAGGAGCTTGGAAGTCATCTAAACCTGCTCCATCTTTGTCTCCTGGACCTTGGAAGCCAATACCTTCTGTATCTCCTGGGCCTTGGAAGCCAGCTCCGTCTGTGTCCACTGCATCCTGGAAGTCTTCAGTCTCACCTGGTTCCTGGAAAACACCCTCCACATCTCCAGAGTCATGGAAGTCTGGTCCCCCTGAGCTCAGAAAGGCAACTCTCACTTTGTCACCCGAACACTGGAAGGCAGTGCCCCCTGTGTCTCCTGAGCTTCGCAGACCGGGCCCACCACTCTCTCCTGAGATCCGAAGTCCAGCAGGATCTCCGGAGCTCAGGAAGCCTTCAGGGTCCCCAGACATTTGGAAACTTTCTCCTGACCAGCGGAAAAGTTCTCCTGCTTCACTGGATTTCCCCGAGTCCCAGAAAAGTTCTTGTGGGTCTCCTGACGTCTGGAAGTCCTCCTTCATTACAGAATCTCAGAAGCCTAGCGTCTTCCCTGAGACACGGAAACATCCTTCTGGCTCATCTGAGCCCCTAAAGGTGGCCTCAGACATATGGAAGCCTGTCCTCTCTCTAGATGCTGAGGCTAGGAAGTCCACACTGTTTCCTGAGCCCACCAAAGCAGTCCTTCCTGCTTCTCCAGAGCCACGGAAACGTGCACTTTTCCCAGAGCCCCGGAAGCATGTACTTTTCCCTGAGCTCCCCAAATCTGCTGTGATCTCCGATGCTCAGAAGGCCCCTGAGCTTGGTGATGAGCTACAGCTGGAAGCTGTAGATGATGCTGCAAAATGTGATAGTCTGGTCCAGGAAGGGCTTCTGGCTGCACCTAAGAAACTGTTAGAGGATGCTCTATTTCCTCCTTCAAAGAAGTTCAAGAAAGACAGTCAAGAGAACTCGGATGCTGAGCTCAGTAGTGGTGAATACCTGAGAACAGATTTAGATGCCATAGACATCAAGGGCCAGGAGTCCAGCAGCGACCAAGAGCAGGTGGATGTCGAGTCTCTTGATTTTGGCAAAGAGAACAAAATGGAGGTGAGTAGTCCAGAACAGTCCAAAAATGTGCTTCAGTTCACGGAAGAGAAGGAGGCGTTCATTTCTGAGGAGGAGATCGCCAAGTACATGAAGCGTGGAAAAGGGAAATACTACTGTAAGATTTGCTGCTGCCGTGCCATGAAGAAAGGTGCTGTTTTGCATCACCTGCTTAATAAGCACAACGTGCACAGTCCGTACACGTGCACAATTTGTGGGAAAGCGTTTCTCTTGGAGTCTCTCCTTAAAAATCATGTCGCAGCCCATGGGCAAAGTTTACTTAAATGTCCACGCTGTAATTTTGAATCAAATTTCCCAAGAGGCTTTAAGAAACATTTAACTCATTGTCAAAGCCGGTATAATGAAGAGGCAAATAAGAAGCTGATGGAAGCTCTTGAGTCGCCATTGGAAGAGCCACAGATATGATTTTCAAGCAACAATACTTGCTCTGCAGTGTTTGCCAAACTCACAGCTTGTCGAGTGGGCTAGTAGACGGTGTGTGTGTGTAGTGTCCTGTTTGTCTTAATAGTGTTACAAAGAGTAAGCACTTGGTTATTTTTTCATGTGACCTCATGTGGCTGGCTGTTTTCTAAGTCAATGCATTTCTGTTAATGTATTCCAGATGGATATAGCGCATTATCCTTAAGCTTATTTTAGTCATAATACAAGGATTGGGGGAGGTAGGCATTTTTTAAGCAAGAGAATTTAAACCTATAAAACCTCCCCCCACCCCGTGTGTGTAATTGATTTCAGATCATAAAAATTATTAGGTAGAGGGCTCAGTGTAGAGCAACTTACCTAGCATGTTTTACATACTAACTGTCCCAGGGCTCAATCCCCAGTAACTTTAAAAAAAAAAAAAAAAGGATTGTTTGAGAATTGAGCATGAAAAGTAAATCTGAGAAAATTTTTGTTACCCTTAAGTGTACTTTTGAATGACTTTTATATCCTTTTTTCATGTAAAATTAGTTTAAGAATCTTTAATACTTTTCTTGATGTTCCTTAACTTTTATGTTGTTGGGAGCTGGAGTCCTTAGGTCACAGTTCTCTGCTGAAAGGGCAGTTGAGCAGGTATTTAAGGCAGTTTTGATAGTTTCTGCAAAGACCGAAAAGGCCAAGTGACTGAGGTCACACTTATCTCTCTAGTTATTTCCAATGGAGTCTTCCTTGTGGTGTCCCTGCCAGCTCACATTAACAGATGATCCTTAATTGCCAAACGTGTTAAGAGTTTATACTTCCTATTCCTGGGCCTTCTATGCCCCCTCCTGGGGCTCAAGATCTGGGTAATGAGTAGGAGCTGAAAGTCTTCCAGATTCAGTTAAGAATTAATGAATAGAGCTAGTGAGGTAGTAGAGAAGCTAGCCTCAGTTACATGAGAGGCTGAGGTCGGGATCACTTGAGCCCAGCCCAGGCAGCACAGTGAAACCCTGTCTCAGAAAGCGTTCCTGTAGATCATCTTTTGTCTCACACAATTTTCTTATTGTAAATACCTTGTTTCTCATCATAGATTGTTATTCTAACATACTTTGTTAAACGTGTATCAACCAAATTAAAAAAAGACTTTGATGTTAATATCTTCATGGGTGCTTTTTTAAATAATTGCATTATAGTCAGACTCTGTCATTGTGACAGATTATCTGAGGAGATAGTTTAGGAAAGTCTTGTTTTGGCTCATGGGTTGTGAAGTTTCAGTGGCTTGTAGCCCTGTGACAAGGAGGAAGGCTGTGGCAGAGGAACACTGCTCACCTCTTGACATCCAAGAGAAAGAGAAAAGGAATGGGGAAAGACCTGGGCCGAGGTACATCCCTCAAAGGTACATCCCAGGGACGAACCTTCTGCCAAGTGTGCACCACCTCCCAATAGTATATTCAGTGTTTAATCTGCTAGTGGTTTGGCTGGAGCAGAGCCTTCATGACCCACCCCTGAAAATGCCCTCAAGCACACTAGGTGTGCTTCACTAATGCTGAGAGCATCTCCATCCACTCAAGTCAGCAAGATTAACTACGGAATTTCCATCTTAAGATACTGGGTTTCTTGTGTTGAGCGGCACATTCTAAGCCATCTTTTCCCTTAGTTCTAAGTGTGTCTGAGAGCTCCGTTGGAAATCTCTCATGCACACTAGTGTATTAAAGCTTGTGTGATTTCAGTGGTTGCCAGACTTGGCTGCCTCATCTTAACAGTTGTTGTGTGGGGCGGTGGTGGTGTCTGCTGCACAGCTAGGATTGACAGGTTTAGCTCGTTGGGTTCCAAGCCTTAACCCTGTTTGTTTTAAACCAGGGTTTCTCAGCGTGTGGGTCACAACTGGGGTTGCATATCAGATATTTACATTACAATTCATAACAGTAGCCAAATTACAGTTAGGGAGTAGCAACAAAATTTATGGTTGGGTTATCACAAAGTTAGGAAGTGTATTAAAGGGACTCAGCATTAAGAAGGTTGAGAACCATCTTAAATGTAAACTATTCTTGCCTCACCCACTCTGGTTTTAGAGCTTATTGTGTGTGATATAATGTAATGGCTACTTCCTCTACAATAGCCTCTTTTTTTGTCTTTTATTTTATTTTTACTTATCTATTTAATGTGCACTGGTGTTTTGTCTGTGTATACTGCGTGCGAGGGTGTTGTATCCCCTGGAACTGGAGTTATAGAAGGTTGTGAGCTGTCAAGTGGGTGTTGGGAATTGAACCTGGATCCTCTGGAAGAGCAGCCATTGTTCTTAACCACTGAGCTGTCTCTCCGGCCTCACAATAGTCACTTGGTTTTTCAAGACAGGGTTTCTCAGTGTAGCTTTGGCTGTCCTGGAACTCACTGTAGACCAGGCTAGTCTTGAGCTCAGAGATCTGCCTGCCTCTGCCTCTTGAGTACTGGGATTAAAGGTGTGCGCCACCACCACCTGGCCACAATAGTTTCTTAATATGACTAGTTTAATGAGGTTTTATTTTCTTCATCTGTAAAACTATTTGGTTTGGGCCAGGTAGTGGTGGTGCACGCCTTTAATCCCAGCACTAGGAGGCAGGGGCAGGCGGATCTCTGTGAATTCGAGGCCAGCCTGGTCTACAAGAGTTAGTTCCAGGACAGTCAGAGCTACACAGAGAAACCCTGTCTCAAAAAAACAAACAAAACAAAAAAGATGGTTTGGTTTGGTTTTGGTTTTTTGAAACAGGGTTTCTCTATGTAGCTTTGGCTGTGCTGGAACTCAACTCTTTAGGCCAGGATGGCCTTGAACTCACAGAGATCTTGCCTGCCTTTGCCTCCCGAGTTCTGGGATCAAAGGTGTGCGCCACCACCGCCTGGTCTAAGACTATTTCTAATGAGTTTTCAACTCAGTGTTTTCATATAGCACAACAGGTGTAAACAATATCGTCTTATTTCACAATATCCTCGTCTGTGGTGTGGGTTCTTTGGCCTTACGGGTCTAGAGCGTTTCCCACTGCGTAGACTGATGGTAATTGCTGATGTGCCCTCAAGTTAATCCCAGTTTGCCTAGGACAAAATAAATTCCAATTCTTATTGCCCCTTTGGGTCTAGTTGCTTTTGTTGAAAAACCACTCAAGCAGTTTACCCGTCTTGAGCTCCTGGTCTTCTTGTATGCTGAGTGACCTGTGGCTCTTCCAGTAGCATGAGAGAGATCCAGGCTCGATTTATATGGCTTTTTCAGAAGCATCTATTCCTACTGCAGGGGTCAAGTAGGTTGGGGTCTGGTCAACAAATGAAAGTGGCCTATATGCCCCAAATGTAAGACAAACATAGGATTAAAAGGCGTGTTTTAAAAGAAGAAACTCAAATTGGTTGTTTTGGAGACAGGATCTCGTAGCTCAAGTTGACCTTGTAGCTAGGATGGAAACTTCTGATCCTCTAGTCTCTACCTCCTGTATGTTGAGATCACAGGCATGTAGTACCATGACAGTTTTATGTGGTGCTGGGACTTGAACCCAGGGCCGTGTGCATGTTAGGCAAGCACTCTACCAACCAAGCTACACCCTTAACTCTGGTTTAGGGATGAAGTCCAACAGCAATTCGGGTTATTAATGAACAAGGGATGAATTTAGTGACAACTATAATAGTCCTAACTATATCTGTACCTTCAGAATATATAAAGCAAAAGCTGATGAATCTGAAAAAAGAGTTCAAAAATTAGAGTTGGAAAATTAATTCAAAACTTAAAATTGTCAGTGCTATATACAAGATTTGAACTTCTCTTTAGGGAAGTATGTATCTTATTTCTGCAAAACTATCAGAGCCAGGTGGTGGTGGCACACGCCTTTAATTCCAGCACTTGGGAGGCAGAGGCAGGTGGATCTCTGTGAGTTTGAGGCCAGCCTGGTCTACAGAGCGAGTTCCAGGACACGCTTCAAAGCTACAGAGAAGCCCTGTCTCAAAAAAACCAAAAAAACTATCAGAAAGTGTAGCACATTTCAAGTACTCATGGGCATGGCTAAAATAATCTGGGCCTGAGACTAAAACCTCCAAGGATTGAAATAATATAACCTGTGGAATCACGTTAGGAATCACTAATGGAACGCTAACTTCCAGACATTTAGAGATGAAGTGGCACCATTCTAAGCGACAAACATGGACGTCATTCGCATCAAATGATCTTACACGTGTGGCAGAAATCCCTAGGTGCAGCTAGAGCTGTGGGTAGAGCAAGATGGTAGGAGAGGGAGGAAGTAATGGCTGTTAAGCATCCCTAAGAAGCAGCTGTGCGGTGAGTAGTGAATAGTTGACAGCCTCGTCAAGGTGACTTGCAGACTGACTGGACGGAGAAGGCTGTGGGGCCAGTTCCCTCTTAGCAAGGGCAGGGTGTTGGGGTTCACACGTCCCAGGGTAGGGGTGTGTGGATTAGAAATGTTAGGAGCAGAGGCAGAGTAGACCCAAGGGGGCAGTCCAGTGAACCCTTTATTTTCCATATGCTTATACACCCCAATCCAAAAGTGGGGGAAGAAGGCAAAAGACTGCTTTACCATGCTATAGAGAACAAATAGCAATTACCTGCTTCAGTACCTGAAACATCAAGCAACTGTATCCTGAGTTAAGTATTCTGTTGTTTAGGCAGGATAGGCAGCGACCACTTTAGGCCAAACTTCCTGTAGGCAGCCATTCCCTGGGTCAAACCTCCAGTCATGTCCTTGAAGGAGCCAGAATAGGCTTGAGTTCTCAGACCTTTGGTCAGGGTGGACCGGACCCACTTCTGTGGGCATCTCAGACCTGGATGGAAGGATGTGACCTAGTGCTTTGTGCTTGAAAACACGCTGGATTGTGGGGGAGAGCCTGGGAGTGGACAAGCATGCCCACATCCTGGGACTGGTTAGGTAGGCGGAAGATGCTGTGCTTTTGAAATGACAATGAGAGGGATCGTCGGTTCGGTTAGTGCTGGTAGAGAAGGCCACAAGCTGAGTGACAACCATTTTCATAGCCCTGGAGACAAAGTTCAAGCAGGACTGAGTCAGTTCTTGCAAGGGTCCTTTTTCCGGTTTTCCATGGATGTTTTCTTGCCAGGCACCCCCTCCCCCAGTATGGTAGAGAAAATACCCATATTAGAGAATATGAGTAGTTATGAGTAAGATATTGGTAATTTTTTTAAAAATACATCTACATTATGGTCTTTATGATGAGGTCAAGTGGAGATGAGAAAACACGTGTGTGTATTAGACCATATAGAGAAGGGTATCTTTGCTCTGCTTCTAGCAGGAGCTCCTGCCTCAGAAGAGAAGCATTTGCTGCTCCCAGCTTTGCAGGCTGAAAGTCCAAGGTTGGGTGGCCCCTGCCTGGCTTCTGTTAAGCGTCTTGTCTTAATGTCTTATTGCTGTGAAGAGACACTGTGACCTGTTGTAGGAATTCAGCAGTCACTCTATCTCAGGTAGACATGTGAATGGTTCTCACTGTAGCCAGGGTACAGAGTGAATAACTTCAGAATGAATAATTGTTTTCTCTAAGTGCTTTGACCCTGAACATAGTGATTGTTTTCAGTGTTTTGTAGATTTTTTTTTATTCTGAAGGGGCGTTGCAGCCTTTGCCTGACTAAGACACCTCTGGCAAACCTGAGACTCTTGGATTACTGTGTATTGCAAACGATATATAATAAAGGACTAGAACCCCGAGGGCATGTGATGCTTTCCTTTAGAGACACAGATTAGATTAGGACCTTGGTATGAAGAAATAAATAGGTAAAAAACAACTTGTGTAACAATCAATAAATATGCCTTTCTATGGCTGTTCGAGGTTCAGTTGATCAGAGGCTGGACCTTCCTGCTGCCACATAAGCCTTAAAATTTCAGCTTGGACTGACCCCTTTCTTCAACCAACCCATGTGACACAGGACGCCCAACAATGGCCAAAGCAACTCTCATAAAGAAAGCATTTAATTGGTCACTTGCTGCCAGTTTCAGAGGGTTAGTCCATTGTCATGGCAGGGAGCGTGGCAGCAGGCATGGCGGGCATGATGCCGGAGAAGCAGTTGAGAGCTGCATCCTCATCTGAAGAGGCGAGGAGAGGTCAAGTCTGGCACGCGCTGTTGAAACAGCAAACCCACCCTCACAGGCACACTTCCTCCAACAAAGCCACACCTAACCTTTCTGATCCTTCCAAAGAGTTCTCCCTGGTGTCTAAGCATTCAATATTTGAGCCTAAGGCAGCCTTTCTTATTCAAGCTGCCACGGGGTTCTAGCATCAGGACATAATACATTTAAAGGGAAAGGAAAGTTTTGTTTTGATTCTTGTAAATTTATGTGTATGTATGTGTGCCTGTGTGATTGATTTGCACCATGTACTCTTAACTTTAGCCCAGAGATGTCTTTTCATGTGGTTGAGGGATCGATCAGGCCCAAAGCCTGACTTTATGGCTGTGAGTCTTGTAACGTAATAAGCCATAGGGATGATATTTGAGGGCATCTTTGGATATGACGCTCCCAGAGTTTTCTTGTGACTTGCCAGGTGTGTGTGACAGGGAAGGAAAAGAAAAACCCTGAAGTTATGAAACTTGGTTTACTTTGGGGATTCTTCCTTTATTTAGCCACTGTCAGTAGTTTTGAGCTAAAAAGTAAAAAAATTGCTTTTAATCTATGGACCTAAAATTTGTTTTCCTGGTAGACTTGTTAATCCTGTACCCTGGATCTCATTCTTCTGTCATTCATAACTTTTAAGCAGTTCCTAATGTAGTAAGTTCCTTCCCCTTGAACTATTTGACAGGGAAATTTCTTGGTGGCTTTTAACCAGTTTGTGGCCTCCTGAGAGCCTTCTGTGGTTCTGTTAGGTTTTTCTTGGAGCAATTTGTTTGACAAAGAAATTTGGATCTTTGTGCTGTTTGAGCACATTTGTGCTGATAGAACATTAAAGAGGCTTTAGGAAAAGCCATGCTGGGGGTTAGCGAGAGGGATGGCTCAGTGGTCAAGAGCACTCACTGCTCTTGCAGAGGACCTGCGTTCAGTTCCCAGCACCTACATGACCCGTCCCAACTCTCGTAACTCCAGTGGTTCTACTGTCCCCTTCTGGCCTCTTCTGGCACTGCATGCATACAGAGCACTTAGGTAACACACACACACACACAAACACACAAATTTAAAAAGAAAAGCCAAACTATTTGGAAATCTCTGCTGTGGTTTGAGAAAGTACTAATTGTATTTCAGAGTTCCCAAATTCCCAGTCCCAGCAAGCAACAGAACTTGGTAGCTTTGGCCACTTGGTTGTGACTTTAGAGTTAAGGATAGACTAAACAGGTTATGGATTTTGCCTAAGGAAAGCCACTGAGACCAGGCATGTGTCCGGGATGTTCTTGAATGGAGGCCTAGAGAGGCCTTTGTGTGAAGCTATGAAGTCTTGATTGCCTTGGGAAACCCAAGACGTTGGAGATGCCAGCCATGAGATACCTGCTGAGGAGAGCTGCTAACAGGGAGTGGAATCAGCCCAAGAGAAGTGTGTTGCAGTCAACAAAACTGAATGGATTTTGAGACAGGAGAGCAGTTTGACATCAGACATGGAGATGCAGAGTTAGGAGTTTGCTGGGTTTTGGTCTTGCTTTGGTCCAGTATTTCCTCCCTATGCTCCCTTCCCTACATTTTGGAGCAGTAATGTCTATCCTGGGCCATTAGATGTTGAAAGTATGTGATTTTTTTATTATTTTGATTTTATAGGGGATTACAGTTAGGAGATTGTATGAATCTCAGAAGAAACTGAACTTTTAAACATTGTTGAGACTGATAGACTGAGGACTTTTGAAGTTAGACTTCATGCATTTTGCTTTATGATGTGGCTGCAAGTGCAGGGTCGACAGGGCGTGGAATGTGGTGGTTTGAATAAAAATGGCCCCCATAGGCCCACAGGGAGTAGCACTGTTAGGAGGTGTGGCCTTGTTGGAGGAAATGTGTCAAGCTTCCCTCAGTGTGACCATTTCCTGTTTCCTTCTGATCAAGATGTAGCTAGGATCATGTCTGCCTGCATGCAACCATGCTTTCTACCATGGTGATAATGGACTGAGCCTCTGAACTATAAGTGAGCCACTTCAATTAAATGTCTTCTTTGTAAGAGTTGCCATGGTTGCCAGGTGGTAGTAGCACACGCCTTTAATCCCAGCACTTGAGAGGCAGAGACAGGTGGATGTCAAGGCCAGCCGGTTTACAAAGCTAGTTCTAGGACAGCCTGTGTTGTTACACAGAGAAACCCTATCTCAAAAAACAAAACAAAACAAAAAAAATAAGAATTCAATGAAGGGACAAGCCTTGGTCAGAAGCACACAATCATAAGTAAGAAATGCAAAGAACAGTGAATTATTTTTTCCTTTATTTATAAAGAACACAACTCTGACACAAACAAAAATGCCAACACACACCAAAGTGTCCATTAACAACAACAGAACTAACAACAACAAAATGGAGAGCGGTAGCCCCAGTCAACAGCCGCCTGTGTCCCAGGCTGAGGAACCCTGGGAACAATGTCTGCGTAGGACATCTCACTGAGAACACAGGAAACAACCCTTGGTCTGGAGAACACAAGCTCCCACGAGGCAGAAAGTGATGAGTTAGTCTTCGGCATCATCAAACTGTCCTGTTTCAAAGACCATCTTAGAATAATGTGGTATCAGTGGAGGGGGATGGTGCCAGCTGGGGTCATACATCATGTCTCCTTGTGGGGCACAGCACACCCAAGGTTTAATCTCTTGAGAAATGCTCCCCTGGATGTCATCGGCATCTGCAGACAGTTTCAACAGACAGGTTAAAGGAAGGAGGGAAATGAAACTGGATTGCACAAGAAGAAAAATGTCTGGAGGGAAGACTTGCAATTATTTTAGTAACAGACACACACACACCCCTCCTCTCCTGAAGAAAGGCATTCTGAACAATTCTTCTATCTTCTCAATGTTCTCTGAAGCAAAAAGGGAAACAAGCGGATCACAGACCACTGCTGTTTGCACAGCTCAGCCTAAAGACTTTCGGAGAGAATTTTCTTATTGAAACAAATCGACATATTGTGGAGTTGGTACAATTTGTTTTTAATATAGAAAAGCAGAAATTCCAGACCTGGACCAAAATGAGGCTGAGTTCATGTATATGATCCCATTCTCAACATCTGCTTTTAGGGGAAGTGGGAAGGAGGTCTGAGCAGCTGTGGCTCAGCCCCCAGGCAGGCCCTACCTACCGTAAGGATTGCCTTGGTCTGCTTTCAGCTCCAAGTCCCAGTCCTCACTAAAGAGATCAGCAGCCTGTCCCATGGGCGGACCTTCTGACAGCTCCCAGGCATGCAGTTCCCCATCAGCTTCCTTCTCCACAGCAAAGCCATCCTCTTCCAAACCTGGGCCTTCAGCATGGGCAGGGCTGTCATTAGGAATGCTCTGGGCTCCTCTGGCTATGAAATCAACAAAAAAGTTTTTAAAACTGATAAAACTGCAGGAGTTCTGCTCATATGGTTAGACATTTTCCGGTAGCCTTCTTCCAAGAGGGAGTAAAAATCCACACATAGTCTTTAGATACCAGAGCACTTACACTTAAAAAATACACACTTACAATTGTGTTTTCAAAATAGGGTTGATCATTTTCTCCCAATAAGATGCTTGTCTTAGACAAGGCCATTGAGTACAGAGGGTCTTGTACAGGGGATGTTTTCAGGTAGTTTCTACGCCAGTGAACCCAGAGGCCTCTGGCAAATGATGTACTTTTCCAGTCAAGCCTGTGTCGCACTTTCCTCTTCAAAGTGAGTGCTAGCACAAAGGGCAGCAGAGAACAGGGCCTGCCAGTCCCCACACTCCTCTTCCTGAACTTGGGGAAGGACGATGGACCTACAAGGCCAGGCGTCCTGTGGTGATACAGGGCTGAGGGAAGGAGTAACTGGCCTGAAACAGCTGTGGTGTTAACGGCTGTCACCACGTCTCATAAGCAACACGCGAGGAGCATGGAATCTAGAGACAGGTGACCTGAGTTCAGATCTGTCCTACCAAATACTAAATGTGCCACTGGACTGATATTTAAATGATTCACAATAGCTGACACCTGGAATTGCCACAAGCCCCAACAATTCTTAAACCCAAGAGAACTAAAAACAGTTCAGACAAAAAAAAAAGTCCCCTGCAGCACGGTTCATTGTCACCACGTCATCAGTCTACATGATGCTGGGACTGGTCACCGGATGAGTGATGGGTGCTGCCATGAGAAGAGACCCCGGAAATGTGCCGAGTTGAAAGAGGCCAGACACAAGAGACCATATATTGTCTAATTCCATTTACTGTACATACGCATTTGCTTGCTCTTACCAGGTAATATTAGGCAGGAGAAAAGCTGATCAGTAGTTAGGGGCACAGGAACTAGAGTCGAGAGTGTTTACTCACAGGTACAAGATTTCCTTTTAGGGTCAGGGAAATATCCTACAACTAGTGGTGACAACTGTACAACAGCCACCAGGCTGAACACCACCAGACCATGCGCTTTTATTCGGCGAAGTGGTAATTTATAGTATAAATCTTTTGCCACATTTTAAGACTTTATTATGCGCCTTAAATAGTAACCAGGCTGTTGTGAGTTTATTTAGGCAAAGAGGAAACACTGGGAGCTGTGCCTGGAATATGGTGAGTGCTTAGCACCCGCCAGCTGCTACAATTACACCCAAGCTGGCTTCATCTGTAGACCAGCACTACCCATTAGAACTTTCTTCCCGTGTTCACTAAGCATGGTAAAAAGGGGACTGAATTTCTTACTTAGCTATGATTACACAGTGGCTAGTGCGTTACCTTCTCATGCAACCCTAAAATCAACCCTAGGAGGTATCGTCAGCCCATTCTGCAGATACAGAAAGGCTAAGTGACTTACCTAAGGATTAAAAAATGTAAGCCCTTCAAGGACTATAGCCTGAACCTGGAACTGAAACAATTTTCTACCTACAAACTCTGTGTGCTTTTCAGTGCCTCGAGTTATTCCTCCCAGTGAAATGAGGTGGTCTGAATCCATACAATGTTGAGTACTTTCTTGAAGCCTCCAAATGAAGGGTTCCACTGAAACACTGGGCAAAGAAGGTAACTCATTGGCAGAGAGGACTGGCTAGCAAGAAAGGCGCATGAGGCTAAGGGACTACGCTTTTTTTTTCCATCTCTTCCAACATCCACCTCAGGTCTCTGCCGTCTACTTGCCTAGTCGATCCATGGCCATCTCAGTCTCTGTCTCCTGACCAGAGAGGTCAGCTGCGGCAAAGCCAGCCTGTGGAAGAAGAAATCATTACCCAGGAACTTGGGTATCTGGGACATGTCACTACCCGGACGCTCTGAGCCCACTATCCCATAGTGCTCTTCACACTGTGGGGTTTGCACCTGCTCCTGAGGACCCAGCAAGGCTAGAGAGACCGGGCCTGTAGGCACCACCCAGCAATGCTTCTCCACCTACACCACTGGGAAAGCCTCCTTGAGGTGGCCAACTGACAGTTGCCAGTTTTTCTCTCATCCCTTGGCCCTCTTCAGGAGTCTGGGTACCGGGACTTCACACTCAGACACTCAGACACTCTAGAGCCAATCTGGCCAGCTCCTGGGTCTAGGGGTTTGTAATTCCAGGTCTGTCTGTAAACCCTTTCCTCTGTCATTTGAGCAGCTCTGCCTTCATCTCCTTTTCCTGGCCGGGATTGGTAGCTGTTTCCTGCACCTGCTACTTCTTTGCAAACCTTTTTTCAGTTACTTAACCTTATATCTAACAACTCCTTCTTACATTGGTGTGTGTATGCATGTATGTATGTATGTATGTATGCATGTCTGTGTGAGGATGCTGGAAGCCCTGGAACTGGAGTCACAGGACAGCTGTGAGCTGCCATGTGGGTGCTGGGAACCAAACCGGGGTATTCCAGAAGAGCAGCCAGCGCTCCCAATTGCTGAGCCACCTCTCCAGCCCCTAATATATCCTTCTAACAGTGTCTCCCCAGTGGTATATGGGGACCCAGAATTTTAGTTCCTAAACAGTGAACAGAATACTTAAATCCCTACTGCCAACCAGGTAATTTTATTCCCCATTACTTCAGAGTGCCCCAAACTTTATTGTCCCCAAGATCCTCTCCAGTGGAACCAGTTATGCCCACAGCTTGATTAGGCCAGATTCCAATCTTAGCTGTGCCACGCACCCAGGGCGTGACCTGGGGTGGTTGTTCTGACCTTGCAGGGGTCCTATGTTGACATAACATTTATGAAAACACCTAGCACAGGCTGGAGGTGTGTCTCAGTTGGTAGAGTGTTTGCCTAGTGTGCTCAATGCCCCAGGTTGGTTTTCCAGCACTACAGAAAGCCAGGTATGGCGGCACATACCCTTAATCCCAGCATTTGAGGAGTGGGGGCAGGAGGATCAGAAGTTCAAGGTCAGTCTTGGTCACATAGTGAGCTCCTGGGCTACATGAGACCCTGTCTCAAAAAGTACAATAAAGGCAACAACAATAACGAAACCACCTGTTGTTAGATTGCAGACAAGTAACATTTCTTGGACTTATATTCACTTTGTTTTTTAAGCTTTTATTTATTTATATACTTACATATATTTGCAAGTGTGAGTGTACCAAATCCCCTGGACAGAGAGTTGCAGATGGCTGTGAGTCACCTACTTTGGTGCTGGGAACCAAACCAAACTCTCTAGGACCAACACCGTGCTCTCTCTCCAGTCTTAAAAGAACGTTCCATCATACACCTGTACTTAGCACACACTCTAATTAGCATTCATTATCCATTCATGCCTGGACTTTCAATGATTCAATTCTGCCTCCTGTGATCAGCGATAACCCATAACCAGAGCTCACTGCTAACACCCCCTCCCCACTCCCACAAGGTGTTGGGCCATCTCTCCACTCCTGCTCAGACTCAGAAAGGGCAATCACTACTCTTCTCAAAACCTTCGAGGGCCCTCCACTGCCATCACAGACCTCCAATGCCATTCATATTGCTCGCACGTTCTCCAACCCGCGACTCGCTGAACCACTGACCTCTTCCTGGACCAGGCCTGCTCTAGGATCCAAGCTTCAGGGTCATTTGCTCCATTTCCGACCTCCAGGCCTTGCTGGGCCACTGCCCTCTCATCTAAGAACACCCTGCACCACCCTGACAAAATGAGTGCTGTCTTATTCTGCAAAGCTAATTTTCTTGGCGAATCTTTTGCTACGGTTGCTGCAAGTAGCATCTCTGAAGCTCAAGGAAAGCATTCCATTCATAGATCCAACTAGCATGTACGTTGTGTCAGGCACAAGGCGTGGCTTCTGGTAAATAGGATGTCTACGGTCAAGCTCACGGTAGAGGTGGATGCTGAATAAGGGCGGGTAATAGGAAAAGGCGGTATTGCGCCCACTCGAGAAGTTTCTGGAAACCCCGTGTCAAAAGGCGCCTTTCCGTTTCATCAAACGGGAAAAAAATAAAGCACCGGTGACATCTGGCGTCCAAAGTCAGCTGCACATCCCCATCAACGGCCAGAGATTCTCAAGGTAAAAAAAAAGAAAAAAAAAGAAAAGAAAAATCCGTTTCCTCGACTCCCACCATCTCTCTCCTATTTCTCTCATCTTTCCCCCTTGTTATTTC
>LOJH01015796.1:12443-23221 GCA_001685095.1 Ellobius talpinus | reverse complement strand
AAGGCGGAAACTGGCGCCATCTTTAAGGCGCGGCACTATGCAGCTCTCCACAGTAGCAAAACCATCCCAATGGCCTTAAAAAACAAATAAAAGAAAAAAAAGAAAAGAAAAAACAACCCACTTTATTAGAATTTATTTTTCATTTTGAACAAACAAAAGAGGTAAGTGATAAAATGTGATATGGTTCATTGTATATTACATTTTAAATTTTTATATAATAGCTAAAATATTCCTTTCACTTCACAACCAAGTAAGTATTCAATGCCTGCTATCAATTTATACTTTCAAGAGTGTGCCCTCACTTATTTAAGCAAAGCTAATCTGAAGTGGAAGCTATACAGCAGTGACAAGCCAAGAACACAAATACCTCCTCCCTAACAGTATGAATGACAGCACGCCTCTCACTGCAGGTAACATCAGCTGTGCTACAGCTATGCTCCTCCAAGAGCTCCCAGGCAGCACAACCCCCTGAACTAAAAGCAATGTTTCCCCCAGTGGCTCCTGGGCTTTACAGTTCATCATAACCAACCTCAACACTACACAATTAATGCAAATAATACAGAAGAGATAAAATGCATAGAGTTCACTGTTCACATACATGTCTCCAGGCAACCCTAAATATTTTTCCTTTCCATGGTAAGAATGCTGTCTAATAAGGAAGACATTTGATATGGTTTTATCTCTTCTTTACATGCTTCTGTGTGTGACATGTGCATGTGTGCAGATGGAGGGGTGCCTTTGTTCTGCATGTGTGCAGATGGAGGGGTGCCTTTGTTCTGCATGTGTGCAGATGGAGGGGTGCCCTTGTTCTTGCATGTGAAGGGCAGACATTAGCATTGGGTGTCTGCCTCTATCACTTCCCACCTTAGGTTTTGAGATAGGGTCTCACTGCACCTGTCCAACAACCAGAAAGGATCCACCTGCCCCTGTTCTTGCCAGAGCAGAGGTTATCGGCACACACGGCTACATCCAGCTATTCCATAGGTGCTGGGACCCAACTCCGGTCCTCATGCTTGTGCAGCACCTTCTGTGGAATACTCCTTTACACTGTTTGAGAATATGGCACTATGATTGGTTTACTAAAGAAGCTGACTGGCCAATAGCTAAACAGGATAAGGTTAGGAAGGAGAGCCAAACTGAGAATGCTGGAAGGGCAGAGTCTGGAGTTGCCAGCAGATGCAGAGAGAAGCAAGATGGGCACACCATAAAGTGAAACAGTATCAAGCCATGTGGCAAAGCATAGATAAGAAATATAGGTTAATTTAGAATGTAAGAGTTAACTAGTAACAAGCTTGAGCTATTGACCGAGCACTTATAATTAATATTTAGCCTCTGTGTCGGTTATTTGGGAACTGGCGGGTGGGGAAAAAAGGCCATGTACACCTTCTGTGGCATCTTTGAGTGATTTGTATATTAATTTTAAATAGCCACTTGAATATGACAAGCCTGTCCTAATGACTTAAAAATCAAATCACCTTATTTTTTTTAAAAAAGTGTTCATGACTTGAACTAATATCCTACATATACATGAAAAACAAAATCCATGTGGAAATCAGATAAATGGAAAAAGGCTTTAAGGAGAAGTCGTTTTGTCTGAAAAATAAAGTATGTGACTCTACCTTCTCATGTCATTATATCATTGCTTTTTTTCTTCTTTCTAGTGCTGAGATCAAAACTAGGACTCTACCACTGACTACATTCCCAGCCCTCATTGCTGTCTTAAGCTAATTGGTTATCATATATGAGAATGCTTAAAAACTTTTTATTGGGCAGTAAAATAGCTTTAAGTACTGCTCTTCTTAACTTTAAAAATATCTTTTACTCAAGAGTTTTAATCACATCCCCTATAAGAACATAGGACTAGATGTGGGTGCTGTAGACTTGGAAGGTCACAGGCTACCACCTTTAATAGCTTCCCCTGGCCCCAAACACCCTAGGTTGCTGCCTCTACCCAGTGTTCAAGACAAGCCTTGTGAGTATGTCTGACTTGGAAAAGGCTCAGATCTTGCTGCTCCGCACTGCCAGGACACTGCAACCTCTGCAGAGCTGGGGCACAGAGCAGCTTTTCACCTGCAGAAGACTTATTAGATGGATGTTCCTTGTCTAAATCCTAACAACCTTTAAAAGAACAGTGAGGATTTAGAAAGGATTGCCCTCTAAGAAAGTCGTGTACTGCTGATTCCTAGACCTTTTTGTGTGAAGCTTCATCTTCTGCTTATGTCTGCTGCATCCATGAACAGCAGCCTTTCACACAACACCAGACAGTAAGTAACCTTACACCCTGCACACTTTTCCTGCTGCAGCTTCCCATCTGGGCTATGATACCACTTTTTTAGGGAAGTCTTTGGTTTTTTCCAATCCAATCTGGGTTTTCTAGCTATACGTTCGTACAGAACTGCATTCTTTTCCTTCTTTTACCCGTAAGCTAGACAGACATTCACCATCTGGATACAGATTGCTTCAAGAAAGAACAGAAAAGACCACAGTGACGAACAAAGCAACTTATTAAACTAGGAAGCTTGGCAGGCCGTTCAGCTTGAGACCTACCCTGCAGTCGCATCTGCTACAATGACGAGCAAGTCCAGACCTGGAGCCTATCTTCCCAGAGTCTACAGGGTCCACATCGTCACCATACTGCTCTGAGACAATATTAAATTTCCTAACGACTCAGATGAACATCTTGGATAAGCTGATTCTAGTTTCACCGTGGTACCTCAAATGGTTGTCAGCAACACTACATCTGAGATAAGAAAGAGATCAAAAGGCCCTGCTATAGGAGGCAAGTGAGTCAGGTAGCTGTGTAAGGAACAAATAAAAGCATTTCTTCCTGGCAGTCACTCTGCCAATAAAGAATTGCTGAGAACACGCCAAATACGAAGTGATCCTTATTACTAGAAAGCCACTGTGTTAAAAGGATAAATAGTTAAGCATTTATTCCAAACACAGATAAATTGAAATGAAATAAATGAAATACTACTCAGTTTTTAATGGCAACATATAATACGTAAAGTATGATGAAAAAATTTTAATTGAGCAAATACTTTCCTTGTTCGTACACAAAGCCACCAAAAACATGTAAGAAAACAGAAAAAGGAAGGCTGTGATCACGCTGCTGTAAACAAGTTGTAAGAAAATCAAATTGTTAATGGCTTGGTTTAATAAAACAAGTTTAACTATTACTAAACTCCCTATAAGACACAAGCAGAATTTAAAGGGGACAGCTGGGGGGAGGAGGGTAGACAAACCAGGTCTGTCCCTGAGGAGGCTGATTCCAGCCTCTCTGCCATAATCTAATGCATTATTCCCAGATCATCATAACTTTAGACCGGCTGGTCTGGAGTGGGGACTGCACTACAATACCTGTCATCACTTTGCTGGCAAATTTTGAGAATGTTTGCACAAGGAACAAGAAGTAATTATTAAATGAATATCAAATACATATTCTTCTGCCTATAAACATTAAAGGCAATGTCACAGAGACCATTTCCATGAGCAACAACAGGCAAGCACATTCTACCTAGCGCCAGCTATAGTATGGACTACAATTCAGGAGAACACTGTGAATGAAGGCCAACTGCAAGTCCTGCGTGCTACCCAGAAGGGCAGCTGGATTCCACTGAATCTGGGAGCCACTTGCTTGCTGTAATGAAAGTCCAGCATCACTCTGGGAAGATTACTTGGGCAGCTGTGTGAAGGACGGATTTGCAGAGACATGAGACAGGGAGATCAGTTGGGCTTTACTGCAATAACCATGTGAGATTCAATAAAGGTCTGAACAAGGCTGGTGGCAATCTGAAGAACTCGTGAAGGGGAGAACATAAAGGAAGCCTCAGAGAATGGACAGAGAACAATGGGGCAAATGACAGGGATAAATGTCAGAGAAGGAAGTAAACACTGAGGCATAGAAAAGAATGGAGCTTTCTGATGATGCTAACCAGCAGCAGAAAAAGAATACTCTTTTCAATTAGGCAAAAGGAGACTTTTTTCTTCTTCAGCGATTATATAAAAAGAAAGAGAGACTTTACTTTATAGGCCCACTAGATCCCAGGGGAAAGGAACATTTGCTGTCTTATTAAAAGGCCTTTAGCAGGCCCTTTATTGACAACAGTGCTGCTGGCCTATGGCTCCAGAATTCAGTGCAGAAAGCATGGTGCCATTCCTTCAATGCCAACAGGAACCTGCAGTGGTAACATCTGCATACACCACACAATCTAGATGAACTGTGTTACTTTAAACAATAAGTTTGCATAGAAATAAACAGAAATTGGCTGGGTGGTGGTGGTGCACGCCTTTAATCCCAACACTTGAGAGGCAGAAGCAGGCGGATCTCTATGAGTTCAAAGCCAGCCTGGTCTGTAGGGCAGGTTCCAGGACAGTCATGGCTAACAAAGAGAAATTCTGTCTCAAAAAACCAAAAAGAAAAAAGAAAAGAAACAGAAGTTAGTTTTAATGTCCAGATGCGTATGGAGAGAGATGGACATAGTGTTGTGGAGCTGACCATGTTCCCTTGACAGCTAATCTATATGATGGGTAACACTACAGTCCCATCCAGTTTTCCTCTTTTCCAAGAACAATTCAGTGGAGTCATGTGTTTTAATAAGAGTACAGCACTAGAAATGAGTTGCCATCCTTGACCTATATAAATATGGAAGGATAAAGAAGATGCTACTGTCCTTTAAAACAGGTCCTTTTCTCCACCCTTGCACTGCTATTCTAAGTCCCTGCTCAAGAAGAGCAAACAAGTTCAAAAGACATCTTTGACTACAAACAAAGTTCAAAGCTGGTATAATGTGCATGAGACCCTGCCGGCCCCAAATACGCACAAGAGCCAAACAATGCCCAGATGCTTGTCCATGACCCACTTTACAATGGCATGAGCATCTTAAGGGCCCACGGACATTCCTGTTTTTTTTTCCCACTATACAAACCAATGATACTATCACCGACAAAGGGAAAATCCACTAGCAATAAAGGTGTTCTCCTGGTTCTCATACTCATTTTCAACTCTGCTGTGGCAATGCTAAATGCCAAACATTCAAGAGGTTAAACCCTTCTATTTAAGAGTCAGTAAAAAAAAAACACACTTAACTAAAAATGATAAACAATACAGTTTACATAACCAATCATTAACCAAAATGAACATTGCCTAATTTACTTTTCCAGTATCTGATAAAAAAAAAAATAGCACCTCACGATTCACAAGTTCAGCTGGACTTTCCCCATAAAACCAATTTCTATAATGCTCAGTACAAAGGCAGACTCCCAGCAGGTCATTTCCCAAGTGGACTATGATCTCTCAACAGGAAAAGGTACACCAGAAATGAAGCTGCAGCCTCTCTGCATTAGAAAGAAACTTCTTCAGTCACCTCACCAGACCTTCCCTGGACAGAGCTCACATCTCTAATTACTAAGCTCTATTTGTACCACATAAGAAAAATAGGCCACTCCCAAATAAACAAAGGACCTAATGGAGAAGCTAGTAGAGTTGACGTCAGTATGGGCCTACTTTTCCTTTTCCTTGTCCTTCTTCCTTCCCTTTTTCTCAGTCTTATGTACAATAACATGATTAAGTCCAACTACATGAATAAACTAACATATATTCTTCAAGAAGTATAAAAATGCCTGCAGTTAAGTCAGTCCACTTGATTCACATCCTGATATCTATCATTTAACCAGTACTTTCCATGCATTAGCTCAAATAATCCCCAAACTGTTATATAAAGCTGAGATACGATTGTGGAACAGTTTGAAGATGAAGAAATACACACACAAAAACTATAAATGGGAAAACTAATACATATTTACTCCATTAAAAAATATGAACTGAAACAGCAATAATTGAGAAATTTAAACATGAACCACATACTAGAAGATATATGCCACTCTGTTAAAGATTTACTATTTTTATTTGTGTGTCTGTGTGCCAGTGTGTACAGGGAGATGCCTGCAGAGGCCAAAAGAGGGAGTCAGATTCCCTGGAGCTGGAGTTACAGGTAGGTGGTTCTGAAGTTCCCATGTGGTTGCTGGGAACCAAATTTATTTCCTCTAATAAGAGCAAATGCTCTTAACCACCGAACCATTTCTCAAGTCATAATACAGGTAACAATTTTACAGAATAATATGTATGTTAAACATGGCACAAACATAGTATATCCTTTTTAAAATGTAAGAATCAAAGCATGTCAATCAAACCAATAAAGCTCATATTTAAAATACCAAGATAATATGAAAGTAGACATATCCCCAATTACTGTTGAAAACCATTAAATTTGACTTTCCAGTAACAGATCTGATTCTGAGTCATTGTATGACCCAACCTAATAAAGAGCTGCTTTCTTGATGCTTTGTTTTTTACCTGAAAACAATCAACTTTTTAAGTGCAAATCAACTTAGAACTTTACATATATACTAACAAAATACATGCACCACCCCCAAGAGTAAACAGCCTCATTAGTAAACAGAAAAATAGAGACTAAATCAATATATTTGTCATTTTCTAGAAATCTAGAAATGGCAATGAGGTTTTGCATCAAAATGGCCTATGCTGGTGACCAGAAGTAACAACGCAAACACATTGCTAAACTACACTGGCGGGTATAACATGGTATACCTAATTGTAAGAAAACACGGATACTTGTAACAGAAACCTGTTACATCTGGCCTGGTCCTCTCACCATACAGAACATATTCAAAAGACCACTACCCACACAAGGATATTTATCACAGTTGTACCCTAGGGTTCAACATCATTCGAAATGTGTGCAGAACACTGACAACTTCAAATAACAACAAATGGATCCACTTTTTTTCTGGGTGCATTTCTTTAAAATGCAATCAATTATATGAATGAACTTTGTTTACCCATTCACCTGTAGACAGACAACAAAGGATGTCTAAAGCTGGAATGTATTATAAAAATATCCTCATGATTATTGACACATGTCTCTCTATGCACACTTGTTTTCACCTCCATGTCTAGAAAGCCTGGGCATACAAGGCTTTGGATCTAATTTCCTAAAAACTTTCCCACTGCCTGTTATGCTTGCATCAGTGCCATCGAGTTCCATATCTATCTGGAGATATAGCTTACAATCAGAGCACCTTTCCAGAAAACATAAGGCCCTGTGTTTGATCCCCAACACTACAAGGAAAGAGAAGAAGAGAGAAGCACAGGGGAAGGCAGAAGGGTCAGCTCTTCCACATCCTCTACACTTGACATGGCTACTCTTTGTAACTATAGCCATTTTAGTAGTTACTTTAATTACATGGGTTATCCGATTTTACTAAGCTTTAATGTGTTGTTTTTGTTCCTTTCAATGAAACAGAAAGCTAAAGAGTTAAGATTAATAGTGTTCCTAGAAGTTATGATACCATCTTAGTATGAAATAAAACATCAAGTGATGAGAATGTTACAGAAGCTTTCATATGGAGAGATGGAGGAAAATATTCTTCAAGTGTTTATCTGTTCTAATTAATATACAAGTCAATTAGATAAAAGATAATTAGGAATTATTACCAAATAAATAATTTCCAAAAGGGGGAGGGTGCTACAAAAAGAAATCTATTCAATCAGAAAAACAGATTAAGAAGGAACTATATACAATTATTTTGAGACATACTCTGTCAGGGTTCCAAGATATTAAAAAGTCTATTCTAAATAAAACAAACTCAAGGTAAAAACGCTGTTGAACTATTTAAGCAGACCTGATCCATACACAAAGGCCCTGCCTTCTGTTTATGACATCTAATCTACCATTACTCTCCTGGTTTCACTTCATTCCCCAACTGTCTCAACTTCAAGGCCTTGCAGAGACAACCTCTTGAATCCCAGCACTCTCTTCTTGATGTCTACTGACTAGCCCTGTCAAAAGTCTCTGACACTATCACATACCTATCCTCTGCAGCCCACTCTTCTGTTCTCAAGATGCCAAAGGATACACAAATGCTTACATGAACACCTTTTGATAACCACTCCTTAGCCTGGTGATTCCCTGTTTCACAGAAGAACCTATCACCCTGTCTAGCTCAACTGTGACAACCCGAATCCCAGGCACCCAAAACTCAAATCTCCCGATTCCAGCTTCCATGGGTTCTCAATCTCCCTCTTGCAGTGATTGCTGCTCCTGAGTCTCACCTTGCTCATGATCTTTCTCTCTTTCTTTGAAATAAATGACTGAGCCCCAAAGAAAGAACCAGCCTGACAGTGCTCTGTCTGCAGAAGTAAATAATCCCCAGGTTTCAGGCAGCTAAGCTCCAGGCTACCCGTATCACAGCACCGTCATGTTTTGGGAAGGTAAAATTACTTCAACCTCGACTTAGAAACAGGCAAAGTTCCAGCGTATTTCCTTCTGTGAAGAACTATTAAAATCTAGCTGCTGAAGTGATATCTACCCAAACACACTGACCACAAAAGGGTCAGATATTCCAGCATCCCTCACTCTACACTTGACTCTAAATTAGACAAGCAGCCTTGATGCCAAATGAATTTTCTTACTTATTTAGATGCACAAGCACCACAAAGTTATCAAGGTACCCACACCTAATCCACAAACTTAAGATTATATTTAATGCAGAAAATTGGAAATGTGAGTTTCCTCAGCATCATTTATCAAAAGTTCGAATGTTTTCCATTTAAGTAAATCGCAACATTTGATACATCTCTTATCACTGAAAACACTGTGCTCAAATATAGAAAACAGGTTCTCTAAGCGCATGAGAGTCTGAGACCTGTCAATCAGTCTTACATAAGAATTATAGGTGCTGGCACATTTGGACCAACAATGCATCATTCTGATCACATCAACAGATACAAACCCTGCTTCCTAATTAATGATGCCACAACAAAAACAGCATACTACAGTCAACATCTGCTTCAGGATAGGTAGCAGGCACAAGTGGTCCTACAGTATAAAGCATGGTTTCTTTGAGGAGAGCTAGATGAAGTTCTTAGACCTGACCCCCAGGATTCTTCCAATAATCACCCCTGATATTACACATGTCACATGACAAGTAAGCAAAAACACAGCTGGAGAATCACAAATGTAAGCATGCATAGTTATTCCAATGTGAAAAGCAAGCTGTAAAACCCTAATTATCTGGAAAACTGTCCTGATACATGGAATTTTTCAAATTTGAACTAAAGTATTATGAAACATTATGAGAAGTGCTGCCAGGCAAGGTCATGACTGTACCATTTTTAGAGTGTGTTTATGAAGTTAGCTACTAAAACTTCCAGCAATCTAACCTTACAGGATGGCTGTAGTATATACACCAGCCACCACTGAAACACTGTTATATAGCATATTATTAACTCAGAGAACTTTTACTATTTTCCGTACCGTTATGAAACCTATATGCTAAGGTCTTCAAAGGATACAAAAACAATTTGTGTAAAAAAGTAAATGTATGTACCAAATATAACACAGAGAAGACAATTAAGTCATGAAAACAAAGAATTTTGAATGAGTATAAAAAATGCAATTTAGGGAGCCTGAAAGAAAGAGGAAACTTTTAGGGTTGTGTTGGCAGAGGAGAGAGAAGACAAAGTTATCTTTGCTGGAATACACACATCTTTCTAACATCATTTACATATCAATAGAAGGAAAGAAGAGACCCTTTGGATTAGAAATAATTCTACCCCAAAGAAGACAATCCAAGGTCAAAAGTGCATTCCAGTCCAATGAAGGCCAAGTACCAAGTGCAGGGACAGACAGGAAATCTTTCACAGAAGGAACTAATAACAAAAACACTCTTTGAAATTTAGTTAAGGGATGAGACCTATACTAGGCATGTAGGGAGACTTGAAGAGTAAAGGGCAAAGAGCTCATACTAGAACAGCTTAAGTCCATTTGCTCCTGGCTTCCTTACCTGCATCTTCTATGCTTTGAATGATCTTTGAAAGTCTCCTCCACACCCAAACTCAAAAGGTTTATGAATTCCCATAGCAACCAAAAGAAGTCTGTGTATGTATTAAAATTTTAGCCCTGGAAACATATACATAAAAGCAGCATTAATAATATTCTTCAGGCGGTATTTTTGTGCATGTGCGCATGTGTAGCAAAAATAACTAAGGAAAAAGAGGCCTTGAATTTGAAAGGGAGTGAGGGGTGGAGACAGGAGGAATTGAAGGGAGGAGGGAGGAGAAATGACATAAATATAATATTCCTATATGAAATTCTCCAATTATTTTGACTAGTGTCCTAGATTGTTTTCTATTGCTGTGATAAAATACTGACCAAAACCAACGTGGGAAAGAAAGGATTTATATTATCTTACACTTCCACACTGTAGTCATTATTGAGAGAAGTCAGGTCAGAAACTCAAGGGAGGACAGCAGAAGTCATAGAAAGACACTGCTCATGAGCTTGCTTCCCATGGCTTGCTCAACCTGGTTTCTAATACAACCCAGAACCACCTGCCCAGGGGTGGCACCATCCACAGAGAGGTGAGCCCTCCCACATAATCAGTAATCAAGAAAACACCCCCACCGACTTGCCTACAGGCCATTGTGAAGGAAGTAATTCTTCAGTTGAGATACCCTCATCCCAGATATGCCTAAGGAGTGTAAAGAACTATATAGAGGCAATTAGCAAGTGACTCCCAAGAGGGGAGACTCAATCTTTCCCAGCAAATGTTAGTACTTTTTTTTTAAATTGTAGGGAGGGGCTTATAAATATTGCCATTCATGAGTTTCCTGGGCCTTGTTTCTTTAGCTTTCTGAGTCTATGAAGTTCTCCCTCCCTCCTGGAGAGAATGTTTCAATTCAGATGAGTTTGCTA
>LOJH01015796.1:314-12350 GCA_001685095.1 Ellobius talpinus | reverse complement strand
TTTTTTTTGTTTTGTTTTGTTTTGACATTTCCTGGCAACACAATCTCAAAGGGAATTTCCTGTTCTTCTAGTTCTTAGAATGCTTGTGTTCCATCTTCCACAATGAATCTTGAGCCTCAGGTGCAGGAGTTGTGTTGTGGATATAGCAACTAGGACTGGGATCCACAATTCTATATTTCATGAATGGTGGCTTTCTGTAAATGTCTCTATCTATTGCAAAGAGAAGTTTTCTGAATGAGGTTGAGAACTACATTTATCTAAGGACACAATGTAGTTACAAATTACATTGGTTTAATAAAATGGTAGTTGTAGGTTCTCCTCCAAGATCCACGACTTCATTAGCCCTAAGTGGTTGGCTAGGTTTCCAGTACCAAGTATGACTTTCCTCTTGTTGAGTGGCTCATAAGTTCAATTAGAGAGAGCTGTTGGTTACTGCCAGAGTATAGGTGCCACTGATAGGCTTCTCATTCCATGTTGGTTGCTGCTGTCGTTAAAGTGCCATAGCTAGATAGGACTGTTGGTTGCTTCCTTCCTTTGAAGCTTGCATGGTGCCTTCTGGTACCATAAAATCTAATCCTCAGGGAGGAGGCTTTCAGGACCATTCCAGCTTGGCAACCTCTGAGACTCATGCCTGAAGATCATGGTGTCTTCAACAACAAGGGCTTACCTTCCCACCCTGCAAAACAACCAAGGGCAACAGCAATAGCCGATAGTGGTTTGAGAGTCTCTTGAACAACCCTGACCAGTTTATATGAGGGCTTCTCCTGCCCAGTACTGTAGTTGCTAGATGTTCTATGGATCTTGAGAAAAGGTACACTCATAAAATCTCACCAACATGGCTGACCAAACATGAGATGAACAAGGATAACACCCACAGACATAATATGGGGGGACCTCAAAGGGCTCAACCCTAGACAAAGAACTACAGGTAATCAGGAAAGCTGCGAGCAGAAGAGCACACAATTGGTTATCCAATATGAAATGGAAAACACGTACACACAAATAACATTATAGGAAAAAATAGCATTATGTGGACTGAGAAAATTGTATTTAGGTATTTAGGAATATACATATTACATACACACACACACATGATACAACAATTTTGGAAAAAAGAAGCCATGAATTTGGATGAGAGAAGGGGATGGGGTATATGAAAGGTGGTTTGGGAGAGGAAATGAAAGGAAAAAATGGTGTAATAATTAAATTATAATCTCAAAAGTACTTTTTTTAATAAAAAGAGACTTATTAGCATATATTTTCTAGTATGCAAAATGTAGGGTTTCACTGTGACATGTCTATCATGTATTTTGCACATAATCACCCCACTGTTCCCCTCTCTTTTTCCTCTACCCTTTCCTATTGGTCACTTTCCTGTTCCCAAATAGAACCCTTATGTCTCCAAGTTCTGTGTTTTTTTCTTTAAATCTATTTCAATATGATAAAATATGCAATATTTGTTTTTCTGAGTTTGAGTTATTTCACTTAATATGATTTTTTTCCATTCCATTTTCCTGAAAATAAAAATATTTTCAGCCAGATGGTGGTACACCATTAACCCCCCAGCACACGGCAGGCAGAGGCAGATGGGTCTCTGAGTTCAAGGCCAGCCTGGTCACAGAGTGAGTTCCAGGACAGCCAGGGATACATAGAGAAACTCCGCTTAACAAATGAACAAAATTTTCAAACTTGTTAAATTTTGAAGATTTTTTATTAGTGTATGAACATGAGTGATTCCAAAGATTAGTAACTGTGAACCAGAAGCTGTTAATTTACCCCCAAATGAAAAGAAATTAGAAATACCAACAGACTACCTAGAATTCAAGGAAAATCCTTACCTTATTAAAAATGTTGTCAATCTTAACAAAATACCTAAAGCTCTTGTTTACATTTTTACCCTTTTCTTCAGTAATTACGTTTTTCTACAGTATTAAGCTAACATCTCCTCCAATGACACATCACACTAAAACCTTGTCACTTTCTACTCCTAGTAAAGAAATAAACACGAAAATTTAGTAAACAACAGAAGTTTGGTTTGACTAATGGAGTCTTTGCATTTTTACTAACATTTAAAAAAACTTATCTGATGTGACATAATACTCTAAAATGTTCAACACAGAAACGACACAATGTGATCACTGTTTAAAATAAGTACTTTGATGGCAAATTTAAAATGAATGTGTTACAGGAAAATGAGGAAAGTATAATGCATTTTATAATCAAACATTCCAAACAGGAATTCAGAAGAAACAGTGGTCATTGTACGCATGTACTAGCATCTGTTCATTTTGTTGCTCAGAACACAGCACAATGTACACAACCATTTCTACTACAAGTGGGCATTTGGTTGCTTCCATTTGGAGGCTATTATGGATTAAGCCATTGCTGACATACAGTTGTATGGACATATGTACTACAAGTTTTTTCTTCGAAATGAACTTCTTCAAAGTGGGTTATCAGCCATTCTTGTTCAGCTGTAGTAGATTCTACCAACAACATTATTCCTCTTGAGATATTAATAGCAAAAGCAATATTACTTTTTTAATGAGTTGTTCAGTTTTCTTCTCTTATATTACATAGGTAAGAGGAAGTTAGCTTCTGGCATAACGGCACTATCTAGCTCAAATAGCTGAATCATCTTAAACACATTTGTAAAGTGTGTCTTCCGTCCTCTGTCAACAAGGTCAACACCACTGCTTCGCTATTCTGCTATTGGAATCTAAAGTACCAATGCAACGAATGGGTTGAAAATGCATTTCTTGAGGAAAGTAAAAAAGATTATATGAGTAATATAATGAATTATTATTTTGTCTGATCTTAAATTGTCTACATTATTTTTTACATACAGATAAAAATCAAGCCAAAGATATTCATTAATTTCTTAAAAATCTTTGCTTTTCTCTTTTTATCTTCCTAATGTAGAGAAAGGTTGTAGAATAACTATGGCAACCATGGCCAGAGGCTGGACTGCTATCTACAACCCCAGCACTCTGGAAGAAGCTAGAGCCCTTCCCCAAGTCTTCCTCTGATACATGAAAGTTTACAGAATTGGGGTTGAAGGTCATAGAGTGAGATTCTGTCAAATAAATAAATAAATGGAAAACAATACAGAGCAACGTAAAATTTGGCAACTACTATGTTTGAAGAAATTCAAGAGCTAACAATGGTTTCAAAGTCGAAGGATAGTGTTTAAAAGAAGAGGCATAGTGAGCCCTACAAATCAACCACATTAGAAACAGAGGAAGAAGGAAATAAAAATCTCATGACAGATTTGAAACTGATATTAGCACTTCTTTCAAAAGATAATGACCACCTGATATTTGAGACTTAAAATTCTAATCTGATGAGAACCATCAAGAAGCCATGTGCTTACATAAGTAACTCTTCCAGGGCAGATTATCAAATTTCTTGGAAAGACTAAACAAATAAAGAAAAATCTCATCAAATCATCATCTTCATCTACCAACGAAAGGGGAAAAAAAAGAAATAAAACAACAAACATAAGTTTAGTTTTCAAAGGTGTCAGACAGGGCCCAAAAGCAAAAGTTGAGACAATCTTATGGGTGAGATCACTACAAGCTAAACACCAATCGCTGGAGGACATAGCTTACATGGCGCTGACTCACAGAAGATGAACTGAGGCAAAGGCTCAGTACACACAAAGACTGCTTCTTGGCAACAAAAGTATATGACTATAAACCTCATGGGCAAACACACGTTCTAAACAATGCATATTAAAGACTTAAGAACCAGGTGGTGGAGGCACACACCTTTAATCCCAGCACACAGGAGGCAGAGGCAGACATATCTGTATGAGTTTGAGGCCAGCCTGGTCTACAAAGCCAAGTTCCAGGACAGGTCCCAAAATCTACAAAGAAACCCTGTCTCGAAAAACAAAACAACAAACAAACCAAAACTTATGAGACTGCTCAGGCAAACTTTGTTTTAAAGTTGGGAAGTCAAGTGTAATGCTCCACCACCCCCACTTCCTACCTCTTGTGTGTTAACAGATCACAGTGGAAAGCCCAAAGGCTTAGATCACCAAGATGTACAGGCAGAGTCTGAAGTAACAGAGGAGGGAATAAAGTGAGTAAAGAATATATTCCTCTTTCCAAAAAAGAACGATTAAGAGAGGAAAAAAAAAAAACGTAACCCGCAGTTGCCCTGATGGTGCGGTGCAGCGAGGGCACATTTCCCTTCCCGAATGCTACATTCCTTTCCTCGCGTGTGCCACATGCAGTGTCCTAGAATAGTTCACAACAAGCACTGAACGCTTTGTTATTGGTATTTAAAAATCTGTCATGCCTCCCCTACCCCACTAGAGAGACAGATGGTGCAGCAAGCAGTTAAGAGCACTTGGAGCTTTTGCAGAGCACCTGGGCTCAGTTCTGAGCATACACATGGTGGCTCAAAATATTCTATTACTCTAGTTCCAGGGATCCAAGTCCGTCTTCTGACTTTCTCATGTACCAGGGACACAGGTGATAGACATAAATGCATGCAAACAAAATACTCATACACAAAAATAAATCTTAAAAAAAAAACTTAACATCTGCCCCCAGCAAAATAATCATCTTTTCATTCCACATTTTTATAGTTACACACAAAAAAACAGAAGTTACCAATACCTTTAAGGTGGGCATTAAACAGAAAAATCAAACTTCAAATGTAACATTTACTTCATCCTGAATACCAAAGTCACAATAAAGTAGCCTAAAAGCATTCATATAAAATATCTGAACTGTATATACTAAAGAGATAAACTAATAGACCAACAGTCAGTCAAGCTTCAATCACATTTGGCAACTCAATGAGAGGGCAAGACAATTCAGACATCAAAGAGAGATTCACACACAAAATTCTCACAAATTCCCAGGCATGTAAGTTAGCATTATTCACTAGTAAAAGCAATCTTTTGTTTTAATGACAGTTCATCTAAACCAGTAGTTCTCAACCTGTGGGTGGCAACCCTTTTGGGAGTCTAATATAAGATATACTGAATAACAGATATTTATATTACGATTCATAACAGTAGCAAAATTACAGTTATGAAGTAGCAACAAAATAATGTTATGGTTGGGGGTCACCACAACATGAGGTATTGTATTAAAAGGTCAAAGCATTTGAACCACCGAGCTAGACATTCCACACTGCCAATTAAATATATGTGCACATACGTACTATCTTAATGCTCCATTCAAAGTCAAGTGAATGTCTATAATAATAAATTTGTACAAATAGTATGTAAGTATAAACACATCAGTCAAACTAATATATATATACTTGTATCTACAGCTACTCCTTTCTCTAGTTCATCTTTAAAACAAGGAATATACTAAAAATTTTAGATTGTACTCTTAGCATTCTAATTTAATTAACACCTTCTTATGCTATTGAGCTGTTACAATCACAAATTTTTAGCATGACACTTAACATGTATACTATTTTATACTACATACTTACTACATCAAACTTCTGAGTGATGTTTCCCTGGACATCAAGTAAATAAACCTTGCCATAATGTGTGCCCAGTGCCAAAAACTGTAAGAAAAGCAGAGAGGACAATTAATAAATACACAATGTATTAGTATACAGTTAATAAAAACCTTTTCAAAGTGAAACATTTAATATACAATCAACTGCAATATCTTGGAAGATATGCATTCCTTAAGAAAGGCATGCCTCCAGCTTGGGGGAAATGACAGAACCAGTCCTATTTACCAAGACCGTGCAAGCCAGCTGTCAGGATGACGCATGAGGACCTTCAGCTACTGACAACTAATGGCGTGTACGTACTCTGTACACAGTGCCTGGTGGACTGGGGCAGTAAATAAAAAATGCAGCAGTAAAGGCTCAAACATGCTACAGCTGAACCCAAAGTCAGGGGAAATGATTAAGAAACTACCTAATTTAAGTCAAATGTGGAAATATAGGCTCGTCGTTTCAGCCTAATGAGGGGAAAATGCTTAAGAATAATAAAGCATTGTTTCTGAATGGAAAATTCCATGCCATATTAAGGTATGAAAAACCTCAGATGTTCTTGTATCAACAGCTTCGGGATATCTCTATAAATGGTACCACATAACACTGAGCATAAATGTTTATATTCCAATGCAAAAATAATCCTTTCCTGTCACTAAGTAACTGCTGAGCTACATATTCATTTTATGATATTGGACTGGTTCACACACCAGTGCCACTGTTTCTTTATTCCTCTGAACTGATCCTAAACAAGCCAGAAGAAACGTAAGGACTACCTGAAATATGACATGAGATTTTTCTTCCTTTTCATTTCTCTAAGCATTATTCAAATAGTCCAGAGTCCTCTGTATTTCACTGCACGCGAGCATGCTTCATTGCAGCCTATAATGAAATGCTCAAATTCATAGGCACTACTAAGCATCTCAGTCAAGCAGCACAATCTTTAAAAAATAACCTTACAGAAAGTCAAGATTTGAAAGGATTTATCAAAATAGAATTGCTAAAAATGAAATTTCAATTCTGGCACTTAAAATACGAAGCTACATTAAAGAGGAGCCCCAAAAGGGGGGAAAGGGGTTCATTAGAAATTCATCCCCTGCAATGCCTTTCACTCCTGCAAGGTTGCCTTTTTTCAGGAAGAAAAAAGTCCCCTGGGTAAAAAAATCAATACTGGTTAATAAAACATCAGGTGTGCAGACATAACTAGGGATGACGATTCCGCTGCACAGGACCTGCCTGAATGCACCAGGTGCCACGACGATTAGTCATCCGGGGCAGACAGCAAGCCTGGTGCAAACAGGAGGCTTGGGTGCTGCAAGAGAAAGGGAGAAGAGGTGATCCTGGTGCAAAATTAGTCTAATATTTAAACCAAGCAGGAATGCTTTCTCCAAAGCACAAGAACATTCTAATCAGAACTAGAGGACCCAAGTGGTTGTCATTTTATCTTCGGAGAGACACTGACTGTATCTGAACAGGAGATGCCACATAAAATGCTAACCAAAGGCAAGCGATATGCCATTTGACGGCTCTCTGCGGTAAAAGAATGGGTCTTAAAAGCTCACTGCACCCCAAGTATTTCACAGTATTGATTCTCCTCATAAATTCTGCATATAGTTTGTTAGAAAACTAAGGGAGTTTGAATCTTCAAAATGCAGTAATATTGTGTCACTCTGTGCATTATTGTAAAGACCATTTTAAAAAAATAACTGCATTCTATTTTAGGAAAAATTTAGAGGTTAGATATAATTCCTTAGCTGTTTTTCTGAAAAATTTTCTGATAAAATCTGTTTTATCAACTTAGGATAGATAGTAAAATATAATTATGATTTTATATTTTTGATATAAAGGTATGATAAATTTGGATCATTTATGAAAAAATTTATATTATATATGTATGATGAACTATCTTTTGTTCAGGAAAATATTTAACCATTTAGAACAGTAAACGAATGCTAATGTGTCTTAGACGAAAACAACTAAATGCCCTTCTAAATAACATTTAACTTGCTGACCATATTTATTTAATTACTGAAATTATGGATAATTCATATAATCCTCTGCTTTTGACTAAAAATGCAGCAAAAATGCAAAATACAAAATTGTCCACAATATGACAGAATGTAAGAACAAATCCTTCACATTTTATTTTCCTTTTAGCCATTAAAAACCGTGAGTCTCTGGGCTCAGAGGGTCAAAGTGCTTGCTGCTAAGACAGACGAGTTCAGTCCCTAGGATCTGTGTGGCGTATGAAGAGAACCAACTCCTCCAAGCTGTCCTCTGACCTCTATGCATATACCATGGCTCAATCATGCCTATATATACACATAAACAATCTCTCACACACCTACACAGATAATAAACAAATAAATACAATAAAACCTGGTCAAGGCACAGAACGCTTGACCTTAGATGAAACATGTATATCAACCTCCTCCCAAGGTTCATGAATCATTGCCGAAGAGGGCGAGGAAGAGTTTAAGAGCCAGAGGTAGTGAATGACTATAAGGAAACTGTCATCTGGACACAGCGAGGCAAGTGCACGTCTGCACTCAGAGCACATACAAGGCAAGCCCAAGCCAGACCAAACCCACTATGGAGAAAGGAGCTGGGCACACAATCCCACCTCTAGTCATGGGGTCTATTGCAACTGCTAGCTGCTGGGAGAAAACCAGTTTTCTCTAAAGTGTAGCCCCTGGTAAGGTTGACCATGCTCCAGTGGAAGGCCTCACCCCCAAGAATATTTGAGCAGTACAATTTGGTTGTTGACAGGAAAAAAAAAACCCTACAAAGTTGGGTGGATGGGGAAAAGAGGGAGAACCTGGGGATGGGGAGAATAAGAGAAGCAGGGTGAATATAATTAAAACAAATTTTATTAAATTCTCCAAAACCTAATACTTTTTGTTAACTCCTTGGTCTTCGTAGGTATTAGATTTTGCTTTTTTCTTTAGCCTGAAAATATGTAAAATCTAGGCTGCATAATCATAAATATAGCTTCAATGTCCTCTCTAACATTTAATTAAAGAAAACTGATTTGCTTTATAAAAGGTGGGCATCTTATCCCACTAAGTGCAGTGCTTCCACTGTGCGCAACTGAACTCTATGTGGGTGAAACAGATGGGTTTGTGAGCAGGTCTACAGAATCACCAAAAAAAGGAACCAAATGCATGTCTGTTTAGCCCTTCCTCAGAGTGTTTTATAATATTCAAAGTACTGACACCAGGACAACCTCCAGTTACACATGAGGAGTTAGGTCCCAGAAACTGAAAAGACTTCATTAGAAACAGGTACCGAGTGCAATCAGGGACAGAAACAAATACTGAAATGGAGGGTCCAGGAGGTAGTTGGGATTCAAAGTATATGCCTCCTATGCCCTGCATTTAGTTCCTAGAACTGCAGAAACAAAGCACAAATAACACTGATATGCTATCAACTCAATCAGAATCCTCTTAATAAAAATATGGGGCTCAGCTGAGAGTCTATGTCCTAAATGTCAGCACTGACAATCCTTCCCAACTACCAGGTTCTCTGGCCAATTGGTTTCATATGGTGTTAACAAAGGGACAAGCATGGCTCTTCATTTCATGCATTCAAATGTTCATTCAACAAGCACACAAAAAGAACTATAATGTACTTAAACAATGAGCAAATGCAATAAAGGTTTTGCTGCACTGAGGAAGACACATGTAAAAAAATAAGCAATTGCAATTAAATGTAAAGACTGTTTAAAGTGGCAGTACCTCTAAGATCCACAGAAATAGGAAGAGCTGTGTGATAAAACTGGAAGGAAGAATGAGAAAACAGACACAGACAGGGAAGAAAGGCCAGAGTGGAAACAACTTGCTCAACAACATGAAGCTGCATAACAAAGGACGGGAAATTATAGGCAGCTTTACAGATGAAAGATCCATCTAACACATGCCCAAGAGAAAAGGCAGGTGGTCCAGCTGGAAAGGCTGACTAACAAGGCACCCTGAATAATTACAGAGGGATGAAAGGTGGAAGTGGAGGAAAGCAGGGTGGACAGGACCAAATCATTAAGACATCAGGAATCAGGACGTTTCGCGGGAGAAGACTGAATGACCAGCTCAGACTCTCTGGAGGTCTACGTGGGCAGAGGGCTGGAAGAGAAGTGAGAAGACAAATATGAAAGAGAGCAGACTAGTCCACAGTAGGTGCCAGCCTTGGGAGAAATAGTGAATGTGAACTAGCAGAAGCTTGCAAGGAGAAGCCTGGCACATAAGCTGGATGCAGAATCCATGAAAGAGCATTATGTGCTGAATAAGGCCAAAGCATTGCTGCCACAGTCCCAAACCCACAGCAAAAAGTGGTGATACAGGAGTTCAACTACACACCACAGGCAAGATCCTAGGGTGCCTTCCATACCACACCGAAGAGCTCAGCTTCTATGTAAATGATGAAAATTACAAAAGGATCTAAAAAGTTCCATAATTTCAACAAAATATCCTACAACTAGGAGGCAGAGGGTCTAGACAGGAAAACCAAATGAGGCCCCATTTACCTCATGCAGGAAGGAGAAGCTGAGAGCCAATGCTCAAGCTCAGAAAAAACAAAGTCACCAAGATATGTGGAATGGCTGTGGGGAAGGGCAAAGGGGTCACTTTTGGCTTAGGTCACAGAAGATGGTGATGCCACCAAAAATGGGATCACATAGCCCAAAACAGGTACATGTTTAGAAAAAAAAAGATAATCCCATCATGTATGTGCTAAGGTTCCAATAAAAAGAACAAAGGGAAGAGGCACCTAGAAAGCCCACATGCTGTTCTGAGAGCTCAGCATGTTGGCAAAAACAATATGAAACATAGAGGAGCCAGTTTTAGAAAGAATGTCGGGGAAAACAGAAATAAAGGAAAGTAGAAGAGAGAGCAGGGAACACCAGAAATGACCAAAAAGGTACTAAAAGGGCAGCTGTGATGAAGTTTTGAAAAGAGAAACACACAACTTAAAATCAGCAAACAGCAAAATGTCCACCAGTCCAGCTAATGGATACAGAAATTATGGCTGACCATGCAACAGTAAAAAAGTAAAGTATTGATCCCTGTTATGACATATAGGAACTTCTAAACAGTATATAAGTAAGATAAGTCTGGCAAAACAAATCAGATAAGCAATGACTGCATTTATCTGAAACAGCCTAAATAGGCTATCTATAAAAAAATTTATAAATGCATAAAGAAGATTGCAACTACCTAATGCTCATATTAAGTATGTTCTATGGTTTAGCAAATACATAAGAAAGGGACAAAGTGAGATAAAGAACCAAAGTAGACAAAAGACCCTTGACCTGGAAGAAGAAAATCTCCTGCGGGTAAGTGTGGGGTAACTGTGGGTGTGGACTCTGAAATGAGGCCGACCTTGCATCATAGTTTAACTTCCTTAAAGAAATGAGACTGCATGGGGGTCCCGGTGCACATCTGTAATGCAAACATTCAGGAGGTCAAGGCAGCAAAATCATGAGTTTAAGGTAGCTATAAAAATCTAAGAGAAAGCAAAAGGAGATGGGAGAGGAAGGCAGGGAAAGAGAGTGACATCTTCGGAGAGTAAAGAGCAATGGTAGAGCAGGTAACCTGGGGACAGAAGGAGTGAGGGAAGACGGCTTACAGCGAGTTTTAGTAAAAGCAGGCCTATGCCTGAGTGCATGAGAAGCTATAGCCCATGACTACTTTCGCACTGCACAATGGATTCAAAACTGAGACTGCGACTAAAAAGATAAAAAGATGGAGAAGGGAGACTGGCACATTTGGGATAATTTCACAGGACAGATAACAAGAAAATAAAATAGAGACTGGGACACCATAGTCAAGAATTATGTTTGTGTGGAAATGAACATGAAGATTTGAAGACAGAATGATGCAGGCCAAATATCACCAAGTTCCAGCTACTGAAATCATCTCTAATGTAGCCCTGGTAGTGGGAGATGCATCAGTGTGGTAGTCTGAATAAGAAGCCCCCGCCATAGGCTCCTATATTTGAATGTGTAGTCACCAGCATTACAAGGATTAGGAGGTGTAGCCTTATTGGAGAAAGAATATCACTGGGGGTTGGGCTTTTAGGTTTCAAAAGCCTATGCCAGGTCAGGGTCTACCTCTCTGCTAGAAGATCTCTCAGCTACTTCTCCAGTATCGCACATGCCTGTTGCTATGTGCTTTTTCATGATGATAATAGACTAAGCCTCTGAAACTGTAAGCAAGTCTCTAATTAAATGCTTTCTGTTGTAAGAGTTGTCTTGGTTTGAACCCTAAGAAAATCAAATATAGATCCACCTGGAAAGAGGAAACATATAAGATCGCCTGACAAAATTGAGAGCATGGGGGTTGGGGGAGAAGGAAGAGTAGAAAGGGAAGAGGAGGGGAGAAGGGGAGGGGTGAGGAGAACTTGAGGGAATTGGATAGTAAAGATGGAGGCAGGACAGAGATGAGAACAAGAAAAGAGATATCTTGATTGAGAGAACCATTATAGGGCAAGCAAGAAACCTGGCTCTAAAGAAATTCCCAGGAATCCACAAGGATGATCCCAGCTAAGACCCTAAGCAATAGA
>LOJH01015793.1:0-23223 GCA_001685095.1 Ellobius talpinus | reverse complement strand
CAGGAACTGCTCCCCTCTGGGTGGATAGCCTCAGTGCAGGAGTAGGCACTGTTCTTCAGCCAAGGACCTTACAGCCAATAGGGCAGGCGTTCTGAAAGGTTGTTCTCAGCACAGGGACAGGACTCTTGGAGTTCGAAGACCCTCTGGGTGGGTAGGCTCAGTGCAGGAGCAGGAACTTTTCCTGGGCCAAGGACCTCACAGACAATAGGGCTGGCTTGGGAGAGGGTCAGGGATGTGTGGAACAAAGCCCCTGCAGCAGAAATTGAAGGGGCCCAGTGCTCCTTTCCCGGATGTTCTGACCTGCCCTGGGTTGGCACCCACTTACAGGTCTGAAAGGTTGCCCGTTTTTTCTTTTTTTGTTCTTTGTTTTTTGTTTTTGTTTTTCTGAGAAATTTAAGAAAAATAGGTGCCCTTCTTTAAATGTTTGGCAGAATTTATAGGTGAAGTTACCAGTCTCAGTCTTTTGTGAGAATTTTTAAAAATTCGTAGTATATCCCAATGACAGTTTTCTTTCCCTGTATTTCTTCCAGTTCATCCCCACCACCCCTCTCATCTGGATCCATGCCCTTTCTCTCTCTCATTAGAAAACTAACAGGCTTCTAAGGGATGATAATAAATAAATTAAAACATAATAAGATAAAATAAAATCTGACATGTCAGAATTGGTAACAACCAACAGAAGGAAAAGAGCCCTAGAGAAGGCAGAATAAACAGACCTGCTCATTCACACACTCAGAAATCCCACAGAAGCACTAAACTGGAAGTCATGGTATATACACAAAAGGATGTGTAGGGTAAACGGAGAGAAGAGAAAATGTAAATAATATTAAAACTACTAAGATGATAAAGTTAACCTAAACAAACAAAAAAGGAAAACCCCTGACATGACATTGTAAGACAAGAAACCTCCAAAGATGCCACTGAGTTTGTGCTCTGTTGTCCATCTATTGTAGGGCATGCAGCCTACCCGTAAGAGGAGTTTTCTTTTCTTTAATGTGCATTGCTGTTTTGCCATGGTTAAGAGGGACACGCATGGAGGACCCCAGGAAGGGGAAATAGTTAAGATCTGGGTAAACTAGGAGGGAGTAGAAAGGAGGGTATTTTTATGTTCCTCCTTTGGTGGTGTGCAGAGAGTGTGCCTTGCTGTACCAAAGATGCCAGTATGGGAGTCTTTAGTAATGGGGCCTTGCCTTCAGTTTGTGGAGAATAGCCTATAGTTTTAGCAAGAGCCTGGGTTGTTTGGTGCTTCCCTGGGGACCTTTTTCCGGCAACTCAATCAGTTGTAACCTAATCCTGGAAAGCTCATTTGGTGATAAGAGATGAGTAGTTGGAGCTATGTCTCTCCCATTATTGGACAATTTTATATATATATATAACATTATATATAATATATGATATACAATATATGATATATGATACATGATATATGATACATGATATATGATACATGATATATGATACATGATATATATGATATATGATGGGATATGTGATATGTGATATGTGACATGTGACATGTGACATGTGACATATGACATATGATATAATATAATGTATATAATATATGATATATATACACATACATATATATGGATGCTTCTATTTTATTGGTTTCCATAGTACTCCTCAAATGGCCCTTAATTTAGCTGTCTCTTCCCTCCCTCGTTCCTTCTTCTTTCCCTTCTCCTGCTTGATCCTTCTGTTCCAGTTTTCCTCCATCCGTCTATAAATATCTATTCTAGTACCCTTTTCTAGGGACATCTGTCTGCCCCGCCACCCACAGTCCTTTATTTTATACCTAACCTCTGTGGCTCTATGGACTGTAGTTTCATTATCATAGAATTAACAGCTAATATCCATGAATAAGTGAATACATACCATATTTCTCTTTCTGGATTTGATTTACCTTGCTCAGGATGATTTTTTTAATTCCTATCCATTTACCTGCAAATTTCATTGTTTAAAAATGTAAATGTACTACATTTTCTTTATCTATTCTTCTGTTGAAGGACATCTAGATTGTTTCCAATTTCTGGATCTCACGGATAGAGTAGCAATGGACATGTTTGAGCAAGGGTCTCTGAGGTAGGATGCTGTAGCTGGATCTTGAAGTGGATCAATTCCCACTGCCCTTAGAAATTGCCACTCTGATTTTCGCAACGACTGTGCAAGTTTGTACTCCCACCAGCAGTGGATGAATGTTCCCCTTGATCCATATTGTCTCCTGCATGAGCTGTCATTTCTTTTATTTATCTTAGCCATTCAGATGGATGAAAAGTGAAGGTTCAAGGTAGTTTTATTTGCAATTCTCTGATGAATAAGGATGTTGAGTATTTCTTTTTAAGATTTCCTCAGCAATTTGAGTTTACTCTTAGAGAATTCTCTGTTTAGGTCTGTACTTCATTTTTAAATTGAATTATTTGTGTTCAATCTATCTAGTTCTTGAGTGTTTATATCTTGAATATTATATGAAAAGAATATAAGGTGTATTCTCTTGGTAAATGTTCTGTATAAAATCTCTATTGCGTCCATTTGGTGTATGACATCATTTAGTTCCAGCATTTCTCTATTTAGTATTTGAATGACCTATTGATGAAAGCAAAATATTGAAGTTTCCCATTGTCAGTGTGTGAAGGTCAATATGTGGTTGAAGCTGCAGTAATATTTCTTTTGCGAACTTCTGCGCCCTTGTGCTTAGTATTTAGATAATGAGAATTGAAATGTAATCTTGGTGGATTTTCTTTTGATGAGTGTACCATGTCCTTTGCTGTCTCTTTGGATTAGTTTTGGTTTGAAGTCTATTTTTTAGGTATTAAAATGGATACGCTAGATTGTTTCTTAAGCCCATTTGCTTTGAATATCTTTTCCCATCCTTCTACCCTGAGGTGATGTCTATCCTTGATGTTAAGGTGTGTTACTCGGATGCAGCAAGAAGGGTGGATGCTGTTTTTGTATTCATTCTGTTAGTCTCTGTCTTTTTATCTGAGAATTGAGACCATTGATGTTGAGAGATATCAATGAGTAGTGTAGATTCCTGCTATTTTGTTGTCAATGTTGTGTGTTTCGTCTCTTTTGATTTGCTTGTCTCTGATTATTTATTCCTTATGTTTTCTTGTGTGTGGTTTTCTCCTAGTGGATTTCTGTCGGGCTGGATTTTTGTTTAAGTCATGGAATGTGTTATTTTCTGCATCTGCTGTGACTGAAAGTTTTGCTGTGTATAGTGTTGTCTGGTGTCTGTGGTCTGTTAATATCTGTAGACTACCTATCCCGTCCCTTCTGGCTTTTGCAGTTTCCCCCAAGAAGTCAGGGGTTATTCTAATAGGTCTGTCTTTGTATGTCACTTGATCTTTTCCCTTTGCAGCTTTTAATATTCTTTGTTGTTATGTTTGTTTAATACTTTGATAATTATGTGCTGAAGGAGTTTTCTTTTCTTGGTTCAGTCTATTTGGTGTTCTCTATGCTTATTGTATCTTGATAGGCATCTCCTTTAATTTACGAAAAAATTTTAATATAAATTTATTTTACATCCCAGCCACAGTTTCCCCTCCCTCCTCCCTCCCAGTCACCTCCACACCACTCTGTTCCCACCGCCTCTGCTCTGTTCCCACCCTCTCTGCTCTGTTCCCACCCCTTCTGTTTCTGTTTAGGAAAGGGCAGGTTTCTCATGAATATCAATAAAACATGGCGTATCAAGTTGCTGTAAGACTAAGCACCTCCCCATGTATTAAGGCTGGGCGAGGTGACTCAGTATGAGAAGTAGGGTCCTAACATCCTGTAAAAGAATCGGAGACAGACCCTGTTCCCACTGTTAGGAGTCACACAAGAGGGCCAAGCTATACAACTGTAACATATATACAGGGGACCTAAGTCAGTCCCATGAAGGCTCCCTGGTTGTGGGTTCAGTCTCTGTGAGGTTCATTGATTCTGTGAGTTTTCTTTGATGTCCTTGACCCATCTGGCTCCTACAATCCTTTCTCCCCCTCTACTGGATTCCTCGAACTTCTCCTAATGTTTGGGTGTGGATCTGTATCTGTTTCCGTAAGTTGCTGGATGAAGCCTTTCTGATGACAATTGGCCTAGGCACCAATCTTGTCAGAGGAAGATTGCCAATTCAGGCTGCACATCTGTTATTGCTAGGAGTCTTAGCTGGGGTCACCCTTGCACTTTTGTGCCATGCTTTTACCTGACCCCCAAATGCCCCAATATTCAGTCATCTCCTTCAGTATTCCCCCCTCTACCCCAACATGAGCCCTCATGTTCCCATCCCCTCCCACCTGAAGTCCACTCATGAAATCTCTTTATTTCCCCTTCCCAGGGGATCCTGGCATCCCCTTTTGAGCCTTCCTTGTTACCTAGTCTCTCCGGGTCTGTGGATTGTAGCATGGCTATCCTTTATTTTACAACTAATATCCACTTATGAGTGAGTACACAAATTTCTTCTATGATTTTGTTGAAAATATTTATGCCTTTGAGTTGTGTTTTTTCTCCTTTTATTCATATTATTCTGAGACTTGGTCTTTCCAGTGTCCCAGATTTCCTTTATGTTTTGCACCAGGATTTTTAAGATTTAACATTTTATTTGAATAAGGTATCTATTTCTTCTAATGTGTCTTCAGTGTCTGAGAGTCTCTCTTCAATCGCTTGTATTTGTTAGTGAGGCTTGTCTCTGAGGTTCCTGTTTGAGTTCTTAAAATTTCCATTTCCAGATTTCCTTCACATTCTGTTTTCATGGATTTCTTTAAGGGGTGTCGTTATTTCCTCTTTAAGGACCTCTATCGTATTCGTAAGGACTATTTGTCTTGTGCTTCAGCTATGTTGCAGTTCTCAGGGCCTGCTGTGGTGGGGTTGCTGGGCTCTAGTGGAGACTCACCGGTCTTGGCTATTACTGATTGTGTTTTTATACTGGCATCTAGGTATCAGGGTTTTGAATGATAGTAGTTCTAGGTGTTGTTACTTGTTTTTGTCTTTGTTGGGTGGGTGTTTTTTCCCCCTTGGTTAGTGTTGCCCTCTGGTTCTTAGGAGTATGTGGTGTCTATGTGCTGCCTGGTAGGAGATTCTTCTGGGATCATGACAGGTGTGACCACTGGGGGGTTCCAGGGACAGTGTGTTCCTGGGTATTGGGAGCTGACACTTAGGAACGGGGTTGGGCTTGGGGGCATTGAGGAGGTCTACAATATGGAGGAAAGCAGGGTGTTCCACCAGGACATGCTTAGGCCCCAGGGAATGAGAGGCGACAGCAGGTAGTGTGCCACAGAGCTGGGAGAGAAACTGGAGCTTTAGAATGGAGAAACGGAGGAAGACTGGGGATCTGAAGCTCACCCTCCTCCTTAGCTGTCCTGTTAGCTTCACTGGCAGGCTGGGCTGGCAGGCTCCCAGGGAAAGGCTGCTGGAGTAGGACTAGTAGGAGGGAGGTTGCAGGAGAAGGCCTGTGAACTCCACTGGACATCAGGGCAGAGACATGGTGGAGGCTGCTGCCGAGGTACTGGTTAGATGTGGAGACTGGATTTGTAGAAGAGGAGGGGGAGGTGAAAATTTACTGTGTGTCTGTCTGCCTCCCTGGCCTGTGAGGCCTGTGTGTTCCCAGGGAATGCCTGCTGGAGTTGGGGGCTGGGAAAAAGCCAGGAGTGGGCTGGGAAGGAAGTTTGGAGAGGAAAATCTGGGGGACCCATGGCAATGGGGAGGGGGAAAAGAGGCTACAGCGGCTGGTGTGTTGGCAGAGCCGGAGATCAGGCTGAGGGATTGGACTGGAGCAGGGAGGGAGAGGTGGAATTCTGCAGTTAGCTTACCTACTTCCTGGCTGGAGTCTTTGCGCGAGATTGAGATTTTTATTTACCAACCCGAGCTTCTTACAAGTCACTCAGATTTTCTAGGCATTCATCATGAATTTTTGTAGGATTTGCTTTTCTACTAGGATATTCAACTTGTTCCCTTGCAATTCTTATTTGTACACTGGTACCACCGTTTTTATTTCTCTAGACCTGGTAATGATGGCTCCACTTTTATTATTGATTTTAGCAATTTTAGTCTTTTTCTGTCCCCCTCAGAGACCATTTGTCAATACTGTTAAATTCTACACAGAACCAATTTTTTGTTTCATTGATTTTATTGTTTTTCTATTCTTGGTGTTAGTAGGATAATTAAATTTAAAATGGTGTGGAACTTACAACTGTCACACTGTGAATAACATAAACATTTGAATAATTGTCCCTTCAGTATTTGAAAGCCCTTATCTGGGTAGGCAAAGAAATACACATACATGTATCTTTACTGTTTGACTTTTTGTATTTTTCCATAACATGAGTGAAAATACCAGCCAATATTCATATCATCACTACTTTTCTTCCCTTGCAACAAGGTGGTTATATTATCTGTTGATTGATTTTTTGTTTGTTTGTTTGCTTATTTTGGTTTTGGTTTTTATAGACAGGGTTTCTCTGAGTAACCCTGGCTGACCTGGAACTTGTTCTATAGACCAGCCTGGCCTCGAACTCACAGAGAACCTTCTGCCTCTGCCTCCAGAGTGCTGGGATTAAAGGTGTGTGCCACTATCATCCTGCTGGTTGATTGTTTCCAATGTAATTTTTTTTTGTTGATTCTTTGGGAATTTTACATTCTGTACCCAGTCCATCCATGTCTGCCCTCCACCCTTGTAACCTTCTCCCCCAAGAAGAAATAAAAAAATTAAATTAAAATTAAAAAACAAATCATCTCGCCGAGCCCTCTGGGCAATGACCCACTCCTCTGTTAACCGCAGCCTTCTCTCACACCCTCCAGAGCGGTTTCATCTTCAGATTTGCTCTGTGTGCCACTCCTCTCCTCTGTCTTTCCCACCTCTCAATCACCACTTGTTCATCATATTAGTATTGGAAACTGCAGTGTGCCACTCAGTAATTCTCTTTTGTTCAAAGAGCTTGCTTGCAAATGTTCATTACAATGAGTCATTGGTCTGGTTCAAGGCCATTGGCTTCTGCTGCATCACCAATACTGGACCCTGACTGAGACTCCTCTCTGCTATCCTGCTATTGCCCCAAGTCATGGAGATCCTGTACTTATATGGTTTCACTATCCCTCTCTGGCCATGCCACCCAGTTCAGCTCTCCCTTGTCAATACCATCAGGGCCAACTCTTATGTGCCCCCTAGGCCAGCTCACTCCACACCCAGGCCACCAATGGCACTACCTTGTTGCAGCCAGTGAGGAACACGGCCAGCTCTCCCAAGTCCATGCAGTACCAGTGGCACTATGTGGCTGTTGTTGAGGGGTAGAGCCAACTCTCCCACTACCAGCCAGGGACAGGACCAGCTCAGCTCAGCTCTGGTACATCAACTTGGCTTCAGGTGACAGCCCAGACAACAGGCATCAACATGACTTTTGATGGTAGTACAGGTCACAGATATCAACATAGACTCAGGCTGTGGTAGCCATGGACCCAGATATGATCCTTGGCTACAGCACAGGCATGGACAACACCATGGCCTCAGATGGCAGCAGAGGCCAATCACATCAGTATGGCCCCAGTGGCAGCATGACCCTCAGACATCAACATGGCCTCTGGCAGTGGCCCAGCTGTTGGTTGATTTTTTAATTGCTAATATTCTTTCCATCACTTTATTAAGTATTTAAATCAACAAAACAATAATCCTGAAGTGATCAATATTTTTTCTGTAAAGGGCTGGAAAATAAATCTGTTTAGGCATTAAGGGTCCTTTAATTTCTATCATAATTATTCAGTTTGACTGATTCTGCACAAAATTGTATATATTCTGTAAATGAATGGGCAAAAAAATTCACCTGATTCACTGGTAATTGCTTTCAGACTTAGGCAACAAATAAAGACTTGATTTGATGGTATTTGCTACTTAAAATGATGTTGCTCAATCCAATAAGTTGGGAAGACATATGTAATGATACACCATGATAGATTATTATATAGTAAGAGGATTAGGAATAGTAATGACAGATTTCACATTTTATTCCTCTTAATCTTTATGTAGATTCTCTACTTATAATTTTGACAGATTTTCTTCTTAATGAATGTGTTTAGCATTGAACTTTATAAAATTTCTGAAAATTAAACAGAGACTTTGTGAACCTGAAAGAGCAAGCTGCCAAAGTTTTTTGACAGTAATCAGCTGTACTTATTCCACTAATAGCCTACATATGCTCTTTACCTCATTGATCTCTTCACTGAAAGAAAAGATCAATGAGGTAAAGAGCATATATAGACTATTAAATGCTGGGTAGCAGTTAGAATGCATTAGATGTTGCACAGAGAAAGCTATCATGCACTCACATTGTACTCTATGTGAATTACATCTTTGCATAAAACATAGCCACATGATTAGATATTAAAATATATTCTGTATCAATGGTGGAATTCCTGGGACTAGATTATCCCCTTGCTGTGAGGCCATTAAGTCTTTTTCTATGAAAGACAAGACAACAAATCTATTTCCTATCAACACCAATACTGTGTGAGGGTTCTGTTCTCTCCACATTGCGGCTGTCACTTGTTTGCTGAGAGCCACTCTTTTTATAGTAGAGTGATACCTCACTGTGCCTTTAATTTGGATTTAGCCGATTAGTAGTGATGTCGATAAAATATTTGTTTTCTTTTGGGAAATGTGTATTTGGGGCTATTCCTTATTTACAATCAGGTTATTTGTGTTTTGTTAGTGAGGGCTTGGAGCTCATTATATTTTCTGGATATCTTAAGTTTTATTTGTATGCATATGTGTTGGGTATGTGCACATGTGCATATGTATTTGGATGCAGGTCTATGTGCATATTTCTGGAGGCCAGAGGTTGACATTGGGTGTCTGTTGATCTTGTTCCACTTTATATCACAAGACAGAGTCTCTCACGTGAACCCAGAGCTTGCCAATTTGGGTAAGCTAGCCAGCTTGCTACAGGGATGTCCTGTTTCTGCTGGCTATGTGCTGAGCTGCGATTACAGGTCGGCTACCACAGGTGCCTACCTTTTTTGCCGATTCTGATCCTGTCCTCACACATAACTAGTACTAGATTATCTCCCCCACTGTCTCTTAAATTATTTTAATTTGATATTTTTCTCATCCATCTTTTTTCGTTTTTTTAAAATTTACATACAAGGTAGTAGGCTTCTTTGTGGTATTTTCATTCATATTTGGTTTTCATTGCCGGGCATCTACTATTCTCTTCCCATGTTCCTGTCTTCTTAAACCCTCCCACCTTCAGTATTCTCCCTTTAACTTTCCTATCACACATACCTGTTGCCCCCCCACACTTTCTGTTTAGTGTTACATTTCATTTGAGGAATAAACGTGGTTCTTTGTCCTGTAGAATTTCCCATCCTGAATTTTGCTGAAGGTATACTAGTGATGACATGGGATATGCCTCTCTCTCTCCTCTATATTTCTACACCTATCTTCGAATGAACATGTAGAGTTGTCTTTAGACTTTCAATTTTTAAAGAAGATCCTTTATAAATGGTGCTGTGCTCTTCTATTAGGTTGCTCATGCTATAATTCCTTTTCTAGTCTCAGGCCCACCTGTCTAGGGATAGTGTCACCCATAGTAGACCATGCCCTCCTCTGTCAATTAACAATCAAGAAAATGTTCCACAGATTTTCCCACAGGCCATTCTTATGGGAGCGATGCTTAACTTAGGTTTCTTCTTCCCAGGTATGTTAAATTGACAAATTAGCCATCACACCTGGTTCTGTTTCAATTCCTTTTTAGAAATGCATTCTATTGATTTCTTTTTTTATCTGCATTATTGTCTTCTTTCTGTTTTTCTTCCAGCTACTATGTTACTCTTTTCAAACATCTTATTATAAATACTTTGAAACTGGTTGCATGCATGTAACCCTAATACCGGGGAAGAGGTCAGAGATGGGATGATCGCTGGGGTTTGGTGGCTACCAGCCTAGCTTCAGAAATCCATGTTTCCAGGAAATAAGGTAGTGAATGATAGAAGAGAATACCCAATAACCTTCCTTAGCCTCTGCATGTGCATGAGTGTACAAGCCTACACAAATGTGCATATGTATCCTGTGCATACGCTATATACATACACCATCACCACCACCCCCACAAAAACAATTACAAAATTTTGTTTTCGGATAAATGTATTTGGGACTATATTACTGTTTCTCAGAAATTTTTGGCATGTGATTGTAGCATGGTTTTTCTTTTAGGCCCACAACTAGCTCCCAGATTGTGACATGGAGACTTATTGTTAGTTATGAATGCATGGCCTTAGTTTAGGCTCGTTTCTTGCTATGTCTTATAACTTAGCCTGTTTCTCTTTATCTATGTTTTGCCTTGGGACTTTAACCTTTCTTTTTTGTATGTCTTGCTTTCCTGCTTCTCATGTCTAGCTGGCTGGCGCCTGCCTGCCTTCTGAACCCGGGCGTGTCCCTCTCTTTCTCCCTCCTTCTTTTCACCCCCAGATTTCTCCTCCTACTTATTCTCGCTGTTCACCAGTCCTGCCTATTCCTCTACTGCTTAACCATTGGCTGTTCAGCTTTATTAGACGAATCAGGTGCCTTAGGCAGGCAAAGTGAAATAACAACACATCTTTTCATAATTAAACAAATACAGCATAAACAAATGTAGCGCATTTTTCCCAGTTAAATAATATTACAGAACATGTGATATTTTATGTGCTCTCAAGTTCTAAGGCTTTAATAATTTTATTTTTCCTGTTAATCTAGCCAGTTGTAGTAATATTACTACCTTAAGAATATATGATAATATTTTTATTATGTTCCTCAAACTTATTTTCTTCTTTATTGTGGATATCCTTAGTTTTTAAAGTTTATTTGGGGGAAAACTACTTCTTGAATAGGCTAGGTTGCCAAAGAAGGCTGGGCTGAGTACAGTGATTTTATGTTGCTTGATCAAATAACTTTGGCTGAACAATGTAATGGTAGTAATCTTGATGAATTAGGGGTCAACCAGGATTGACTTCCTGGGTCTTCATCATCTGATGCCCCCAAGAAGAATAATGACAATCCCTTATTTTTTTTTATAAAACTCCATAGCCATTGTTTACATCATTTTTCTGACAACTTAGAGAGGTAGATAGAAAAGACATTAAACCTCTGTGACTTCATCTATCATATAGTATTAAATATACTTTGAAACCACAGTGGATTGCTTTAAGGATTATTAATTAGACCCAATAATCCTTCCACTTACTGCCTCGGGGGTCTGTGATCATCTAGTGAGATGAGGGTATGAAAATACACAGAGGCATAAAGCTGTTGAAGCAACTTCTTTGGGAGTCGAAAGAGTTACTTGTTCTACTCTGTTCTCCTCACTCTCACACTTGTTAGAAGCTGGGAAAACATACTGCAGGTGACCATCTGGTCTGTGCTGAGCTCCTGATTTATACGCATTGATTGATACACCATGGGGTCTGACTGTGACCAGAGCTAGCTTCCTGAATGTGTTATCTCTCTGGGCAGCAGCGCAGGGCCCCAAGGCAGTAACTCAGACAGCAAGCTAAATTTTTGAAACAAGATTTATTTTAATCTTATCCATATGAATGTTTTGCCTGCATTCGCATTTGTATGACACATGTATGCCTGGTGCCCTCAGAGGTCGGAAGTAGGTGGCACATTCCCTGGCGCTGGTATTATGGATGGTTGTGAGTCACCAAGTAGGTAAGTGCTGGGAATAGAAACCGGCTCTCTGAAAGAACCACAAGAATTCCTAACCACTGAGCCATCTCTATCCCACCAAACAGTTGTTCTAAAATTAAACATTTTAATGCAATGCAGTCTGAAGATATACTAACTTGATGCTTACATGCTGAAGATAGTAGGGAACCATTAGAAGTCTTTGTTTTCTGTAACTAAATCCTGTTTTGAAAGAGCAGCAAACTTTGCATATCCAGCCAAAGCCCTGCTATTATAACATAGAGTCTTCTTGAATCTGAGCTGAGGGATTTCATATGGTGATGGCTGCATGGTGCAAAGTTAGAACCAAGCATGTGGTTTGACAGAGCATGTGTTCTTGAAACACCTCAGATTCATTACATCCTTGAATTTGAATTAAGTTTTGTTCCTCATGTGTTGAGAAATTTTACATTGTCAGTTTGTTTGGGGGTCCCACTTTCAGTTTCCCGACAGCATATGGGGCTGCTAGGATCTAAAACAGTGCGCTTTGACAATTAGAGGTAAAGGAAGAGTAGCAGAACTAGGCCTCTCTGCCCTTCTTCCAGCATTGGCTCTCCACTTTGGTTCCCTCTGGAAGATTGGGGAGAGGTGTCTGACCTTCTATCTGCCCAGAGACCCAATCCACTAAAAAGGAGACAAACGCCTTCAAAGTTTTGTACTGAAATTCCATTAACCATTGATGATCAAACTCTGTCTCCTCGCAGAGAGGAAATGACTGAAGCACCTCACCCAGAGTCCAGAGTCATTGTCTTTGTCCCAGGCTCATTGTCTTCCTTCAAATCATTTTTTTTTGAAAAAAGGAAAACAATAGCCGGGGTTTGAAGCAGTGGCTCAGAGGACCCAGGTTCAATGCCCAGCACCTCATGGCAGTTCACAACCATCTGTTACTTCAGTTCCTGGGAATCCAGTGTTCTCTTCTGGCATGTACATGGTACACAGACATACATGCAAGCAAAATAGTCATAAAATAAAAAGAAATCCTTAAAACGCATTTATTACCGCTCTTGCTATCCTCTCCCCTGCAAAGGGAGCAATTAAGCCTCAACCACCTGGCCCTTCTTTGGATTTCACGTTTTGTGTGGCTCCTGCACACATGTGAAATAATACATTTATATGTTTTTCTCCAGTTACTCTGTCTGTTAGGAGTTGGTTGTCACAAACTCAGTCTGTGCACCTTTGGATGGAAACTCGGAAATTTTCTGGCCTGCTTAGAAATTGTGACAAGTGTGTGAATCTGCGGCCAGAGTGCTGGAGCCACATTGTCCAGCATGGTGGCCACAAGCTAGTGGATGCTAATGAGCTCCTTAAATGTGCTTCGTCTCAGCAAATTTTAATTCTGGAAGTATAAAATAGGTCCCAAATTTTAGAGACTCAGCCAAAAATTCGTGAAATATTTCACTAATAGTTTGTTCATATCAATTAGGTGTTGAAGCTATAGTTTTTGTATTTTGGGGTAAATGAAATCTTACTAAAATTTATTTTTGTACTCTGTTAATGTGGACAAGTTCAGAATATTTATGTGGCTTGCAGTTTTTGTTGTTGGTGGTGATGTTTTTCTTGTATACATTTAAAAATTTTTGTTAACTGATTTTTTTTAGATAAGGTGCTACTACATAGCTCAGTCTGGTCTTGAACTCAGTCCTGCCTCAGACTCATGAGTGCTGCAGTGCCAGGCATGTGCTGCCATATCTGGGGAAGATTTGTGCTACTTTTAGCTAAAAAAAGAAGAGAGAGACAGAGAGAGAGAGAGAGAGAGAGAGAGAGATGAGAATTATGAGGTGGTTGCTTTATAATTCAGGAAGGCCAAAGGAATAAGATGTCTATTTTCTTTCCATTTGTCTTTTATCCATAATCAGATGCTTTTCAATTATTAAATTGTACAATAAACACCACTTTTCTATATGAATGGTGCAATTACAGCTTCTCACACTACTAGGTCCTCCTGTCTGATGAGCAGTTTTAACATGGTGACTGTCCTTTGTTTTACCTATGTTCCCATAATCATACCTGTGAGATCACATTCACTTCAATATTCAATACAACACATTTTCCATTTTGCATCATTTGGTTATTTGCTGGATATAGAAGTACAGGTTGCCTTTTTTTGACACGCACTATTCACATACAGGAGCTTTATGTCTGAGGCAACTTCCTAGCCATGAGGTTTCTGATCAAGGATACACATTCTCAAAGCGAAGCAACAGTTCTCGTTGGCAGTTGCAACACATGGAACTACATTTTGCCTTGCGTTATCTGTATGTGTTATCAGTCTCTTTAGTTTTTTGGTCCTGATTTTATAAACTAGTCATGCTAGCTCACTGGGAGTTTAATTTAGATTTCTTTACTAGTAAGTATCTTTTCAAATGTTTAACAACCATTTGATTGCTTGATTTGCTATAGGCTTTCTTAATCTTTCTTTATGTCACTGGTTCTTTTTATTCTATTAAAAAGAATATCCTCCAGCTGGATCTCCAATATTTGGGGCAGCCATGGGATATCCCAGAGGAGTTCCAGTGAGGATCTAGTGATGATGGTGTACTGGAAACCAGAGGCCTTAAACTGGACCAGTGACTCATTGCAATGAGCATTGGCTAGTAAAGCTGATGGGACAAAAGGGTGTAGTATGTGACACACCTCAGCTCCCAATGCCACCAGGACGAATGAAGAGGTGTTGGAGAGGTGGGAAAGAAGGAGAAATGAAGAGACGGGTTTTTTTTGTTGTTGTTGTTTATTTGGTTTGGTTTATTCTTGTTTTTATTTCTTTGCTTGCTTGCTTTGTTTTGTTTTTATTTTTTAAAATTTTCTTTTGGGGTGGTGCTGCATGGGTGAGGGGGGATATGGTGGACCAGGAGGTGAGCCAAAATGGGTGCATGATGTGAAATTCCCAAAAGAATCAATAAAGAAACTATGTTTCAAAAAAGAATATCTTCATTCCTGACCAATACATCATCATTTTAATTTTAGTGATTCTAGTGGGTGTGAAATGATATCTTGTTGAGGGTTTTCTTTGCATTTCTCTGATGGCTAATGACACTGAGCACCTTTTAATGTGCTCAGTGGCCATTTATGTCTTCTCTTATTAACATCTTCTAATGTCTTTGCCCACTTAAAAAATTATGGCTATTAAGTCTTTTACTGTGATAAGTGTTGCAATGTATGTTCATGTAGGTGTATGTGCACACTTCACCAGCAGATCCATCATCTATGGAATATCTTAGGACTATTTTGCTATAAAAATCCTATTTCCTCACTTTAGTACTGTCTTTAGAACAGACAGACTTCTGGCTTCGGTGTGTGGCATAAGCTCACTGCTAGTGCTGCTCAGCCATCATCACTCTCGAGCTCCAGGGATTTTACATCTTTAAAGAACAAAAATCATTTTAAACGTAGAATACTCAAATATCTCAGGCCTTTCATTTTCTTGTCTATTTTTCTTGTGTTGGGTAAAAATGTTTCCTGCATGCCTAGATTGACATGAAAGTTCTTTTTATTGAATTGCTTTGCTTCATTTTAATAGTTAAATCTCTAATCCACTTAACATTTGTTTTAATAAATGGGTGAAGGAGAGAACACATTCCATTTTCTCTCAAATGCCTCAAGGGTGTACATATACATGCCAGGGTGTACATATTTTCCATTGAATAGAATATTACCTTTGTCATTAACATAACTACCAGATTTATTTTAGTTGTCTATTTCTATGTCAATATCATATTATTTGACTACATTTTTATATTTAACAAATCAACACTCACCTCACCATACTTTATAAGTTTTGCAAGTATTCTCGGACATACAAAATCACATAGAGGTTTTAGTATTATTTTGTGTAATTAAACATAGGCAGGAGGGTTGAGGAGACAGTTCAGCTGGGAAAGTGTGTGTACTGCAGACGTGGGGACCTGAATTTGATCCCCAGAACCTAGGTAAAAAATGCCAGGTGTATCATAATCTGAGCACTGGGGAAGCAGATAGGAGGATCCCTGCTGCTTGCTGGCCAGTCATTCTAGCCAACTGTGGCAGCTCCCAGTCAGCGAGAAACTCTGACTCAAGGGAGGTAGATGGCATTTCTGGGGGTGACACTCAAGATTGTCCCCTAGCCTCCACATACATGTGCAGATACTTGTACCCCTATATGAATGTACACTCCTGCATGAATGTGCACCACACATGAATATACACACATGTACACATGTTCCAATAAAAACATATAAATAAATAAATTCAAACCAAGATGGGCATGGTGGCACATGGCAGCAGTCAGCACTCAGGAGGCAGAGACAGGAGGATCGGGAGTTCAAGGCCATCCTCAGTGAGGTAATTTGAATGTAATTGGCCCCTATAATGTCACAGGGAGTGGCACCTTTGGGAGGTGTGGCCTTGTTGAAGGAAGTGTGTCACTGTTCGGGCAAGCTTTGAGGCCTTTTTGTTTAAGCTTCACTCAGTGACAACTCTATTTCTTGTTGACTTCTGCTCAAGATGTAGCCAGCACCATGTCTGCCTGCATGCCGCCATGCTCCCCGCAATGATGGTAATAGACTAAACCTCTGAACTGTAAGTCGCCAGCCACCTCAATGAAATGTCTCTTCACAGCAATAGAAACCCTAATTAAGACACTCAGCTACCTAATAATTTCAAGAAAAGCCTGGACTACACGAGACTCTGTCTCAACAAATCAGAAAGAAAAAAGAAAGAACAATAAACAACAACAAAAGACGGACAATCGTTTTAGAGTTTTATTAAGTATGGCATGACATCTATTGTCTCTTAAGATCGTTTGCATATTTTTATATTGTTTGCATATCTTGCATATCCATGAAAATAACGTGTGCATCTGTACTTTGAAACAAACTTTTATGCCTCATAATAATAATTAATAATTTTGTTATTTTGTACCTCTTCTCATATTAACTTTGCTTTTAAATTTTTTATGTTTTGTTACATTTACCATGTGTATGTGTGTATGTGTTTTCATGTGCCACAGTATGTGTGTAGACCAGCAGACAAGTTGTAGGAGATGGTTTTTCTTCCACCATGTGGGTTGCAGGCTTTAGCCTCTGTGCCATCTGCCCAGGCATGAATCTACTTTTAAATATACATGATTTTGCCAGTAATTTTTTCCTAGTTCAATTATATTTCTTTTTCTCAACTTAATGTTTGTAATATTGATGCATATGTAAATAACTTGGTTTTCTTTAGTGAGGAGAATTCCTAAGTATTTAAGAGGATGCAAAGTATTCATTCACCTGTTAAGTGGTTCCTAGTCTCTGACCAAAATGAATAAAGCGGCTTGTTAAGAATTGCCTTCCTGCAGCTGGGCATGGTAACACACATCTTTATTCCCAACACTTGAGGGGGGCAGATCTCTGAGTTTGAGGCCAGTCTGGTCTACAGAGCAAGTTTCAGGACAGCCAGAGCTATGTAGTGAGACCATTTCTCAAAAACAAAACAAAACAAAACTCCCACCTTCTACAGGGTGTTTTTATTAGTTTAAATCTAATCTCTCCTTGATCACTAATTCGCCCTAGAAATGCTTGTAGGTGTACTTTGAACCGTTTTAAATGCCAACCAGCAATGGACAATTCCATTTGCCCCATATGCAGGTCAATATTTCTTTCTCTCCATCTTTTCAATTTGGGGTGTGAAGTAATAACTATGTTTGTGGTTTGAACTGTATGTGTCTGCTGACGATTGCTGTGAAGGAAGATTTTATGTACTTTAGCTATTTCTACATTTTCCTTGGGAAGTGTTTGTTCAAAATCTTTGTCAATTTTTAAATGGAAACATTTACATTTGTGTTCTTAAGAAATATTTTATTTTGTTTTGATTTTGTTTTTTTTTTGAGACAGGGTCTTACTATGTAGTCCTGGGTGACCTGGAACTTGCTCTGTAGACCAGGCTGACCTTGAACTCAACAGAGATTCACCAACCTCTGCCTCCTAAGTGCTGGGATTAAAGGTGTGTGCCACCACTGCCCAGTTTTTAAATTAAAATATAGTGCATCATTTTCCCTCTTCCCTTTCTTCCCTGCCATGTCTGCCATCTCCCATCCCCATCATAGTCTATTATTCTTTAATTATTATTGCTGCTATAGAGTTGTATATATAATTATTATTGTCTAGTATATAAGTAATAGTTATTTTATATACGGAAATGAATAAGGATATAAATCAGTTGTAATTTTATTATTGCTTTGTTTGCTTTTTTGTCAGTACTTTGCCAAAAAATTATATATATAGATAACATCTTTAATTCTAGATTTTATTTTCTAAAAAATATTACATTATTGTGTATGTGTGTGTGAGGGTCAGTGGACAGCTTGTGGGAGTTGGTTTTCTCCTTATACCATATGGCTCTAGTGCAGTGATTCTCAACCTTCCTAATGCTGTGATCCTTTAATACAGTTCCTCCTGTTGTGGTGACCCCAACCATAAAATTATTTTCGGTGTTACTTCATAGCCATAATTTTACTACTGTTATGAATCATAATATAAATTGTTGGTATTTACGAAGGTCTTAGCTGACCCCAGTGAAAGGGTAAACCCCCAAAGGGGTTGCAACCCACAGACTGAGAATCTCTGCTCTAGATTGGACTCAGATTTTCAGGTTTGGTACAAGCACATTTAACTGCTGAACCTCCTCACTAGCCCAGAGTTTATTTTCTTAATTTTGTACTCTGAAAAATAGAAGTTCATAATTTTTCAATGACATTTAATTGTCATTCTTTTCATTTTGCCACATCACTGACTTTAATATTCTTGTTAAGCAGTTTTTACCTAGTTCAAAGTTGTCAATATATATACATGTCTCTAAAATTCATTATATATTTTTTCAGATTTATATCTGTGAACATTTTCAAATTAATACTGTTTATTGATAGATAAATCATATAGCATGAAACCTACCATTTAAACATGTACAATTCACGAGGTGAGCAACTATCACCCCTGTTTAGTTTCTGACCATTTTCATCAATGACAAAGGAAGTCCTGTACGATTAGCAGTCACATCCCATCACCCCATCCTCATAGCCTTGTAAAGCCATTAGTTTATTTTCTGTTTCTATGATTTGCCTCTACAAGCAACACACAGAATTCTATAATGTTTGACCTTTTGTGTTTGGCCTTTTGCTTAGCATTATGTCTCAAGGTTGATCTACATTTCAGTATTCCTTTTTGTGGCCAAATAATATTGCATTGTAGGGACACATTGCAATTTATTTATTCATGCATTAACTGATAGACATGTTTTTTCTCACTTTTTTATGTTAAAAATAGTGCTTAAATGACATTTTTATATGTTTCCATTTTTCATATATATATATATATATATTTAAATTATATTGGTCATATACTTAAGTATGTAAGTACAGGATTTCATAATAACTCTATGTTTAACCAACCTTAGTTCAGAGGCATGGTGTTTTTATCACATACTAAAACTCTATTTTTATATGTGGGTTTTTTGTGATTGCTTTATTTTGATTTTCTTAAAGTTACATATCTCCATGCTAATAGTACACTCTCTTAAGGATAGGTTTGTGGGGTTTGTGTGTGTATGTGCACGTATGTGTGTGTGCTGATGTACGTACACATGTGTGCAAGAACTGGGGAGGACATAGATTGATGTCAGGTGTCCTCATTCATTTTTCTTCTTACAGTTTTTTTAACTTACTAATGCCTGGTCTTAGCTTGGCTTGTTTCTTTTTAAAAAAAATTATTTAAAAGTATTTTTTTTTTCATTTCACATACAAACCACAGTTACCCCTCCGTCCCTTCCTCTCCTCCATCCCCTTATCCCATTCCTCCCCACCAAGCCTCCCATCCTCTCCTCAGAAAGGGTAAGGCCTCTCTCACGGGGAGTCAACCAAGAAGTCTGACATATCAAGTTGAGTCAGGACCAAGCTCCTTCTGCCTGTATTGAGGCTAAACAAGGTATCCCTCCATAGGCCCCCAAAAGCCAGTTTGTGTGCTAGGGATAAATCCTGATCCCACTGCCAGTGGACCTACAGACTTCCCCTGTCACACAACTGTCACCCACATGCAGTCCCATGCAGGTTCCCCTGCTGTCAGTCCAGAATCAGTGAGCTCCCACTAGCTCTGGTTAGCTGTTTCTGTGGGCGTCTCCATCACGATCACGGCCCCTTTGCTCATTACATTTTGAGATTGGTCTTTTACTGAAGCCGGATGTGGCTCATTGGCTAGATGGTTGACTGGTGGGCCTCAGGGATCTGCTTGCCTCCACCTATCCCAGTACTGGAATTACAAGCTCATATAGCCACACCCAGCTTTTTTAATTAAAAAAATTAACATCATTATTGGGATTCTAAACTCAGTCTTCATGATTGTGTGGCCAAGCACTTTACCAACAGCAAATATTGAATGCAAGAATCGTGTCCACCTGCTAGAGATAGCCAATGGTAAAGATTTGGGCTGTACCTCACATGGTTTCCATATATCTGCAGACAGGTACTTCTTTGATATGCACACATCTACATTATTCTGTCTATTCTGACTGATACCTGTAAGTTTTAGTGTTCTTGTCTTTATTTAACTCTTATCAATATTTTGTAGTGGTTCTCTTTTTACTTGTAGCTTTTTATTATGTTGAGGTGATTATTTGATTAGGATTGATTACCAGACATAAACATGACAGATAAAGTATATGCCAATTTATAGATTTCTGTTTCTGTGTTCACATACACTGTCTAACATATAGTGTTATATATATATGTATAGATATATACATACATACATACATACATGTGTACATACATACATACACATATAAAACTATATATATCACTTTCTTCTTATCAGGCCATAGAAGCTTACACACATTTCACTGTGTAAAAGAAGATTTTATTTTGCTACCATTGGACAACATACTTTTCTTAACTTTTATTGGTATGATAAGCAGAATGAATATTTGGTATAAATTAAGTACTTCGTAAGTATGAATGAAAAAAAGTTTTTAATTTTACTTGTTTTATAATAGGAGAAACTGTCTAAGTAAAGGGCTAGGAAACATTTTATTCTGTAGTTCCTATTGTGAATATTTTCAACTTTCCAGGGCAGTTGGTCTTTGTTGCAGCTCCTTAATTTTGTCCCCTTGTAGAAGGATAGCATGCATAGAGTATATGGTGACAAATATCAAAAATTAACTCCAGTGTGCTCCATATGCACAAAACCAGGGAGCAGCTGGCTTTGACCCATGGGCAAGTGTGCTGATTCCTATTCTATTCATGGGTTTGAGGACCATGCAGGATAGGTCACTTTTATGAATTGCCTGCTTGGATCTTTTTCATTGATTTTCTTTTTGTCTTGCTGATTTGCAAGAATGCTTTATTCAATCATATAGTCACAATGGTAGCCCTTTGTTTTACATTGGAATCATTTCCAAGTTTTCATTTGTTTATTAACAATACTTATGTTTTTCTCGATATCTAAATATTTTGTGTGATGTTAAGTCTATGAGTCTTTCTATGCCGTTTCAAGATGCAGTGTGTAGCATTGGAAACAGTCTTCCTTGCTCCAGGATTATTTATAAACTCTCCTGTATTTTTTCCAGTTTGTCTTTTAATTTCTAAAAGTATGTGAATCTTAACTACATTTCAAATTCTTTAGTGGAAGACAGGGACATAACTAAGTGATTCTCTTTATTTGTTGCATAATTTTATTTTATTCTGAATTAATATGTGTGAATGAGTGTTTTTGAACTCTAATTTCTGATATATGCCATATGACTTATTTCATATTATTTTAAATAGCACCTGTTCTATTCCATTATTTATTGTTGCTTTCTTTGAGACTCTGCATAGACTATTGAATTGGTTTTATTGTTTTTAGTAGTTTTTTTCTTGAGTTTTCTAGGCTATTACATCATTTGTATACAAGATAATTTTGTCTCTTCTTTTAAAAGGAATACCTCTCATCTTGTGTAGTGGCTAAGAATTGATATGATAATATCCTATAATAGTAGTGATACTGGATATCCCTATTGTATTCCCAATTACAAAGAGAAGGGCTCTTGTGTTGCATTGCTAGATACATTTGATAGTAATTTTTTTCAGCTCCGAGGGTTGAACTTAAAGCCTGAAGGCAAGCGCTCTCCTTGCTGAGCTACACCCCCAAGCACTTGATGGTAATTTTTGATAATTATTCTTTTATGTTAGGAAGATTTTTCTATTACTATTTCATTATTACTTAAAAGTAAACTGTCATAAATACTCTGCGGTGTTAAAGATTTCTGTTTCTCTTAAAGGGCAATTCACATTTTTGTCACAAATTCCTTCTCAGTCCTGTATTTTATATCCTATGTCTGTACCCCTATAACTCATGAATCCAGTGTCAAGTTTGAAAACCTATAGCGGACTCCTACAGTTTGATAAGGTGTGAACATATATAACTTTGAGATCACTTTATGGGGAAGAAAAGAATACAAAATGTCATTTAAATTAGGTATTGAAAATTTTATTTAGAGTGAGATTTTTTTTAATCTCTTACAGTAATTTTCTAGCACAGATCCCAAAAAGATACCTTTTGCTTGCTACACAGAACCTCTAAGAATGTCTGTCTTTCCATGTTGACAGGGATACTGTGCCTGATGGGGTAGGGTGGGGGAACAACTTGGCATCCTTCTTGTAGAGTTTCCCTTTAAATGTTATTTAATCCAAATTGCTTCCAATTGCTTCCAAACATGGTGAACTTCCAGTCTATTGTAGTTTAGATAAGAGGTGTTTTGGTATTGTTGGTGTTGCCTCTGTTTATCCATAAGTATGGGATAAAGCACTCTCTCAGGGCCATAGGCTCAGAGGGGGCCCATGCTTTGGGTGGAGTGCTTTGTGATCACAATCGTGAAACTCTTAATTTATCTTTGTATGTGTGTTTTGTAAATTAAGTTCAGGGGGAGAGTTCAGTACATGCAGGGGACTTGAGATCCTGTAAATGCAGCTTCCTATTGCCCATCATCTCCCTGCAATAATTTCTTGATGATCTTGACCTAGTCACTTTAATTCCATGGTACCTCCAGACCCTTCTCATACCTTTCCTCCTCACCCTGGCTTGCAGCCATGGCTATTACCTTCTGGGAGCAGCAAGGGAGTTGTGCTGTAGGAGGGCCAAGTTCTACTGTTGCCCTCTATCCTAAGCCATGGTAGATAGAAACAGAGACATGATCCATGTGCTTTGAGGCATATTTGGATTCTATCTAAACTAAATATTGTCGTGTCCATCTCGACCAGCAAGAAAGACGCAACACTCGGGCTCTTCTATATGCAGTTTATTCAGGAACCTTGAACAATCTTCTCTTTCTCCCCCAGGAAGGGTGCTGCAGAATATATACTCTATGGGCTACCAATCCCAATAAGCCACGTGGCAATCTCTAATAGGCTCACATACATGAAAGCAAGCCTGCTAAACAGCCTTACCCAAATAAGGACTTGTTTATCACAGAGAGCACTCGCTGTCGGGCTAGCGGAAGGCGGAAACCGGCGCCATCTTTAGGGCGCGGCACTATGCAGCTCTCCACAGTTCCCCCTTTTTATTTTTGAATGCAAC